>OZ007598.1:316518015-316645346 GCA_963931845.1 Maratus michaelseni
TGTTTTCCAGATTGTGAAACATCAAAACCAATGGTGTATGTATATCTTTGGTGTATGTATATGTATATCTTCAACCTATGGCCAAAGGGTGAAGGTATACATATCCAAACCTCAATTCAAGACACCTGTATTCCTTTAAAAGCTGTTCGATTTACATACTTCTGATATACTTCCATCGATTTCTTACAATATTCGCTAAATCATATTTAACTGAATTCTTATGGTACCACTCCCTCTTAAAGAACATCAGATAATCTGGCAAAAACAAAATATTCAGTAATGTTAAATGAAATCAACAACAGTATACTAGCTGACTAAGGAAAAATTCATTGTATGCATTGTGAATTTACTCGATAATTTATGTTCAATAAAATATGGAGTTAAAAATAAAATAATACTTGTTATTAAAATATATGTATGTCAACTCAAAGCAAGGAAAATCAGTATGCTGATTTCATCTGCAGTGATTAAATAGATTATCTGGATAACTGATAACTTAAAAAAACACTTAATTTTAATGAATCATTACAATAACCAGAACATAATGATAAAAATTCACATTTGCAGGAATAAACTAGCCCTAGTATTAAACAGATCATTTGGATAACTTAACAAAACACTTAATTGCAATGAATCATTTCAAGGATCCGGATATATAATGATAAAAGATTTACCTTTGAAAAAGTTTTCTGCAATAATATTTTTTCAAGTGCAAAAGAAAAAAGAAACACTAAACGAACGATTCAGTTTGATTCTTGAATGACTCGTGAATTAATGAAGAAGATTGAGTTAGATAGGTGATGCAGGCCAGAAATTTTCTGATTATTTTGTAGTAGAACTTAAACAAATTTAACATAATGAACTTTGCGTTGAAAATCTTTGTTAAAGATTCTTCTAGTGTATACAAGTAAATCTGGCCGTAGAGACTTGCAACAGTTTTAGATAAAAAAAATTGCACCCATAATTCAACCATTTTAGGGTTCGCCAAAGCGTTTTTCTAAAGTCTGATGCAGCATAGAGCTTAGCTGGTCTTTTTAAAAAGGTGTTCAGAAAAATAAAGGTAATCATGTTGTTGTGTGTTATATTATCTCATGCAGATGTAAGTAACTTTATGGTATCTTTTGTGTTTTCCTAAATTATAGATTTGTTTTTAAATGTAGTATAATAGAATGTTGATATTTTGCATTGTTTTCAATAATTGTTTCCTATCTCTATTTTCTGATTTATAAAATCTATATTTTTCTTTATCGCATTTTCCAGTGTATGCATTGATTTTTTAAACCACCAAATTACAAAAGAAAATTAAGAGGTTAATTTATACACCAGAAATACTACAATCAGACATCTGATATCGCGATTTATAGCTGTAGCCATTGTTACGATGTAATCGTCAATCTTTTCCTTACTGTTATAACCCCAAAAAATTATTATTCTAGATATATTTTGCACTGTAATTAAAAATAATTACTGTTTTATAAACAATTTCATTTTAGAAAAAATATATATTTGGCTTGGAGGAAATTTTATAATTTTGAAATGGAACTAGAGTATAAATTTGTGTTTTTCTTATGAAGAATTTGCAGCAGGGCTGAAAAAAGTGCTAAATAGTTTGTGTTAAAAACTTTTTATAAATAACGGAATTGTTTAGACAAGTAAAACTGGACTTAAATTCTTGCAGTATTTTATAGATAAAGAAAGATTGCATTTAACCAATTAACCATTATAAACTTAGCAAAAGCGGTTTAAAAAAATTATTATTACTATTAAGCATGTAGAGTCGAGCTTAGTTTAGGGTTTTTTTAAAAGATGTTATAGAAAAAATATATTGTTATGAAAAATGCATTTAGAATTACAGGAAAATGAATCGTAAAGTATAAATTTATGTATGTTCAAATATCTTAAACAAAAAGCATGAATACAAGGAGGAATTTAATTCTATCATGATCTTGAAAATTATTTATCTGGAAAAAAGTACCATATTTTCGGGCATCCATCGTAAGCGCCGCACCAATGAAAATCTATTTTTTTAAAAAGTATATCCACGTATGCGCCCCGCACCATCGTAAGTGCCGCATCTATGAAAATCTATATTTTTTAAAGTACAGGGAGAATATAATTAAAGTTTAAGTTTGAAAATGCTCTAAAAAACGAACCACTGATTAGAATGATGTCAAAATTGAACGGCATATTATTGAAGAAGGGGGAAAGAACATGA
The DNA here is from genome assembly GCA_963931845.1 of Maratus michaelseni. Taxonomy (NCBI): domain Eukaryota; kingdom Metazoa; phylum Arthropoda; class Arachnida; order Araneae; family Salticidae; genus Maratus; species Maratus michaelseni. The sequence continues at coordinate 316,520,231 of OZ007598.1, forward strand.
ACCAAAAAAAAAATAGTTCCAAATTTTAGTGACAGATGGCACTGTAAGGGTCAGAAGATGTAAATTAAAATACCTGGCATGCGCATAGCCATTTCAGATTTTATAAAAGTGTTGGGTAAACAGTGTTTCCTCATTTCGCATCTCAGACGTTCGCCATGAGTGTCGCAATGAAGGATCGCGCTCTGCTTGTAAAGCTTTATTACAAGAACGGTTATTCTGTACCACTAGCTCTGCAGAAGTTCATGACCCTCAAGGGTATGTAAAAAGGCGTTCGACTGATAACTTTCATGGGTCTGGTGAAAATGATTCTATAAAGCACTATACATTTATCTTCTTGTCTTTTGATTACGTTTTACACATGACTTTTTCCCAATACTTTTATTTTCTCAAAAAAATATTCTTTCGTGAATCATTTAACGGATTTTTAATAACATTCTTTATCTTTTTTCTTTTCTAATAAAACTATATTGGGGTTTTTATTTCTGCTATACATTTCATTTGTGTTGAAAGTTTTACAAATTAGCTGAACTCATTTAATGCGTTTTTGACACTTTCTTATTATAGTAGCGTGTGCAGGTTAATCATCACACAACCAAGATGTATCACAAAATTCTACATACATATGATGCATATAAACAGAGTTTCCCCAGGAAGAGGCTGCATCCTGCTTGCCCATTGATTTAAAAATAATGTTCATTGACAGGGACACACAAAAGATATCGGACATAGAACTGTCTATTAACAATAATTGCTCTTAGTGTGTTTTCATTTGTCACATTTAAAAAAAACAATTACATACTGTGTATATAAATTAGGGATGGGACAAATAGTGATTTGGCCAAGTACTGAATATTTGGCGATCGAATACCAGCTTTTCTTTTCAAAAATGAAAATAACTTTTGATTATACATGTATGTATTTTTTAAATTTTAAAATGAAAAAACATAAACACAAATTGATGTTTTATTTTTTATGTGTTTGGATTAGAGAAAAAAAAATTGCAAAAAAAAAAAATAGTATTCTGAATTTATTTGATTAGATATTTGGCAAGAAATCAACAATATTCGGCAAGGTGCCTCTTAATACTTGGCCAAAGCATTCGGTCAACTAGACTTCAGTATTTGACTAAATGAATGTTTACCAAAAAAGCCGAATATTCATCACATCCCTTGTATAAATCATATACAGGCTATGCAAAATAATTCGTTACACATTACTAATTATGGCTTTGATTGCTTGATTGCTTTATGCTTGATTTTTATAAATAGCTTGATTTTTATGCATTTTCAAGCTGAACTATATTTACATGTAGTGTACTAATATATGTTAGTAGAATATAAATATATTTATATACAGGGGACAGGGCTGCCTGAAGAACTGTACACATTGCCGTCTGTAGGTTGTAATTTCTAGATGTTTGATTTTAGTAGTTTTAATCAATTTTTGTCTGAATTAAATTTTAGCTAAATATGGTATGTATAAAAATCTGCAGATAATATCGAGGGATGTACAAAAGAATTCAAGTAAATTTCCATCTAGCAAAAATTGCTAAAGGTGAAATAATTTGTTTTATGCATTTACTAACTAAACTAAATTTTAACATATTATGTAGAATATAATACAAATCTAGAGTATATACAGGGTGCACCAAACAATCCCAGCATCTTTCTAGCTATGGACAATAGATGCTGAAATCTAGTCTTCATGTGTGTTATGTGTTTTTTAAATTGTTTACTTAGGCATTTTTTATATCTTATTAAACAGTGAAGTTTTATAAAATATTCTGAGAATGTTGGAGGAATGTGTTTCATAATCTATGCTTGATACATGATTTTCTTTCTTGTTTAAACCTGGGATGAACTCTGTGTATATATGACATATATATGTATATAACACATGGGCTGATAAGTTCCCGGTCTGGCACACAGATCGAAATGCAATCGCCAAACCGATGTTTTTTTTAGTAACTACCTTTAAAAGGTAGTTGAAAAAATACCATGACGATTCGCCTAGTGAATAAAACGTTAGAGTAGTTTTAGTTGAACGACTTTGTTGATAAACAAAAAAAGGGATAACAAGAATTTCAAGAATTGTTATTTGATGGGGAAAAAATACTGTTCAAACAAAAGCTTGGCTAGATAAGCGTTATCCGGACACTGCACAAGGTAAATCAACCATTATTGACTGGTTTGCTGAATTTAAACGTGGTCATACGGACACCAGTGATGCACCACGCAAAAGAGGTGGTTACTCCAGAAAACATAAAAAAAGTCCACAAAATCGTTTTGGGGAACCGTAAAGTGAAGTTGCAGGAGATAGCTCAGACTCTGAAGATATCCAAGGAACGTGTAGGTTTTATTTTGAATAAACATTTGTCTATGAAAAAGCTGTTGTCAAAGTGGCTGCCGCGCGTGTTGACTTTTGACCAAAAACAATGAGTTCTGAGCACTGTTTGGAGCTTTTTCGTTATAAAATTATGTTATTTATTATTAAATTATTATTATTAATCATTTATTAAATTATTATTATAAAATTATTATTATTAAATTATTTTTAAAATTATTATTATTAAATTACTATTATAAAATTATTATTTTTAAATTATTATTATTATTAAATTATTATTATTTATTATTAAAGTTATGTTATTTATTAAAGTTATAAAGTTATAAAGTCATAAAGTTATAAAGCTTTGTTAAAAAGTTGTGTTTTCTTTATTACTCAAAATAATACTTTTACATTACTCTCAATTGGGGAAAAAACGTTCGCGGTGTATTTTAATGATGTTAATCTATTTCAACAATATAGAAATTGACATGCATATCTAAAGTGCATTAAAACATTTTTCATTTAGAAGATAGTATGCAAATAATTTATCATTTATTTACAGGGCCACTCAAAAGAATTCGGTTACGTAATGGCGTACGGGAAAATGTTTGAAGCGTAATTTAATAATGTTACAATACTATTTCAAACAAAATGAAATTGATATACGTAATTGAGGTACACTACAAGATGCTTACTGTAGAATATGACGTGCATGCTTCTAATCGTTAATTTACAGGGGCACACAAAGTAACTCGGTTACGTAATGGCGTAAGGGAAAATGTTTGAAGCGTAATTTAATAATGTTACAATACTATTTCAAACAAAATGAAATTGATATACGTAATTGAGGTGCACTACAAGATGCTTACTGTAGAATATGACATACATGCTTCTCATCGTTAATTTACAGGGGCACACAAAGTAACTCGGTTACAATGTTTTGTATTAGCGATAATTTATGGAAACCGTTTTTAATTATGGTATGCTTCCTTAAGTTTAACTCTTCGCATACTATGTGGTGTGTAAAAGTTCCACAGATAGTACTATACAGGGCTACTCAAAAGAATTTGTAAGCATTAATTCGTATGCGTGCTAAATTACATAAACGAGGTTTTTAATTCTTTTTCGGAATTTTGAGCGGAATTTTATTTTTCTAAGAGATGTTTGTAGAATATAAATAAATTCATAATATACAGGGCTACACAAAGCATTGCGGGCTATGTATGATAATTTCAGAATGTGTGTTTTAAACAGTGTTATGGGATTTTTGCCTGAATTAAATTTTATCATATTATGTGACGCCTATAAAAATCTGCAGATAATATACAAGACTGTACAAAAGAATTAGAGTAAACTTTCGTCTATTGACGGAAATTTCTGAACTGTGTTATGCGTTTTAAAATTAAACTAAATTTTCAAACACTATCTAGAAGATATACAAATCTACAGATCATATACAGGGCTTCAGAAACGAATTCGATTATTTTTCCGTCTATAGACGGTAATTGCTAGACGGTTATCATTTTATAATAATGCCTTTTACTAAATTATTTACTTAAATATCTTCTCTCACCATATTAAATGTTGAAGTTTCGTTAGAGTAATCTGGAAGCGTTGGAAAATGGTTCATAATCTATGATTGACGCATGATGTTTTTTTTTTCTTATTTACATTTTTAGTACGATTTCTTTAATCGTGACAACTCGGTAATTTAATTTTTTTTTCTGCTGGTTTTTGTTTTAAGAAACTTTAATTCTAGAATACACTTGTATTTCATCAAATTTAAAATCGTCTGCGGTAGTTAGTAACTTATTTCTTAAATCTGGTTGAGTTAGTTAAATTTTATTCCAATCATTTCTATCCTCTGTAATGTAACGAAAATGGCAAAACGGATTTTATTAAAAAAATATCAATAAGAAATTAACATTGGAATTAAAGACGTCTGTATATCGAGTTCGCCGTCGTCATCTCGACTCCGAGATAAAAACGATATCCTCTTTAACACAGGTATTTATTCTATTTTTAATATTCTGCTATTCAGCGTAATTAATTTGAATTCGAATGTTGTTTTAATTTTGTATATTGTGTCTTCTTTATTTAGATTGGAATATTCACCCTGTACTCGATTTAAATTTGATTAGACCATCCCCTTCAACACTGATATCCAATGCGGAGAATGAAAAAGGTAAACAATTCCTTTATTTATTTATCTTGCTATGTTTTGTATTCTTCGAATACTAATAATATTTTACGTTTATTTTAGGTATTGAAAACTGCAAATTATCTAACGTTGGAGAAAAGTACAGAAATATTAATAGTTTTGATGTTACTTTTAAAGCAGCTGAAAAAATTTTTACAGATCAACAGGCTTCAAACTTTTCTTTGCATAATGGTAAGTGGCTCATTAAGCCAGACAAACGTTTATTTATAAATTTAACGCGTTTTTCTTGATTTTATCATTTTTTCTGTTAGATTTATATCCAACCTCATCTGATAACACTGATTTAGACCCAACATTTTCTCCAAGTCACACCACTGAATCAGATGGCAGCTATATCGACCAAGGTATTATTTAATTAATTTTAATTGTATATTGTTTTTTATGGCTCAGACAGTAATCTTTTTATTATTGCTAGGTTTTATTAACCATTGGGAAAAGGGTTGATACTTTCGGTCGAGAATGGACCAAATGATGTACGCACTTTACTCTTTAAACCGTTTTTAATGAAATTCTGTAACTTTAGAAGAATTTTTTAAGCGTTTTTAACGAAATTGTGTAATTTTAGAAGAATTTTTTAAGCGTTTTTAACGAAATTCTATAACTTTAGATGAATTTTTCTCTGAATAGTCAATAGAAATGCATAAAATCGTTACAAAAATTTTAAAGTTACAAAAAGGATAGATGCAAATTATCAGATATGAAAAAAAGCCGAATTCAAAAATTGACGTCGACTGAGAAATCGTCTTATGAAGTAAAAAATGTGGTCTTCAACTTTAATTTCCTCAAAATACTTTTAGCTCAGATATCATTCTAAACAACAGTTAAAGCAATACTTAAATTTTTCTTAGGGGATGGTCTACAAATAGAAATTGTACCAAACTTTAAAAATGTCAATGCTAACACCTAAAATTGGCATCCTATTTCAATATTTCGGTTTATTCAACCTTCGGATACCAAACGGGAAGTCAGTAGATAGGAAATGGGATTTCTGCGTCAGCAGCAGGCGATGGTGGCGGTAATACCGCCTTCTGCCGAGATCATACTATAGTAGGTCGTTAGAATAGCTAGCGTGGGGAAGCTATGTTGTAGTAGGGTGGGGCGAATAGTCTGCTATAAGACGGGAAGGGGGGGGGGTATTTTAGGAGGGCTAAATTAATAAAATTTTTAAATGTCTTATAGTACGAGGTAACGGTTAGGGTAGAGACTGAACACTGCCCCGCTATCCCTCTGTATTTTCCCAATGGTCGTTGTAAATTGTTAAATTAGAATTTTTCTACTATTTCTTGGCTCAATTAAACACACAATTAAACGCTTAATTAAACACACTATTACAATACATTTAAATGAAAACTTGACTTCTAAAACAAAAACAATTTAACAACAGAATTTCATTAATTTATATTAAAATGACGACAAAGGTATTTTCTGATTTGATTCTCTGCCTGCAAACGAAATGCCTGTCCTTTACCATGGTTTTTGGGAAATAAAAATAATTAATGATAGACGTTTTATTTTTTTGACACTGAATTTCATAAAAGCACGTAGATTAAGCAATTACCTGTCCAAAAATGCAATCTTTACTTTTTTCTGTGCATTAGTTCAGCTGTAGGTTGTTTGGAAAAAAAATTGACGAAGAAAAAAGTGATCATTATAAGTAATTCGACATTATTTTAAAATATATATATCTCTGTTTATATATCACTCATGATGATGAGTTTGATCTCAAATTGAAGAATTTCTTCATCAGATTTCATCAAATTCTTCTAATTTTCGGGTTTTTTTTTTATATGTGATATTTTAATCTGGCATGTTTGGTCGATTTAACATTCAAAATTTGTTTCCTGTAAGAAAACAGAACCGGTCTGTTGTCTTGTTCTTGGCGTTTATTTGTATGGCTGGCTTACTATTTTTTGTTAGCTTGGCTTGACAGAACGACCGTCCTGCTTGATTAATAAGATTCTATTTTGACTTGTAATTTTATCACAATGCTCACAGGACAAAAATATCCCGTCCGTTTATACCTTCGTTACAGTATATTAAATAGGGGATGTATTCCGGGCTTCCCGCATTACATAAGGTAAAGCTAGGAGAGTCTGCGCGCAATTCAAAAGAATAGCAATAAAAAATCTAAATATTAATTTTTTTCTAAACTATTCATGAATAATTTTTACTTCATTTGTTTTTTATGCATTTCCATTGCTATTTTGTTGTTATGTTGCAATTTAATAGAACAGTTGTAATAAAACCAAGAAAGTTATTTTGCGCAATCTGTCCTTACAGGGTTGGTGTGATTGCGCACATGGGTACGAGAGATTGTTACTAATAATAACTACAATTAAATTGTTAACAATAATAATTACACTTAAATGACATTGCTGTAAGGTTTTTGTGAACAAATTTTATTGTATTGGGAGTGAATATTTCAACCTAATGCTTAAAGATTCAGAAAAAAGAAATAATTTTAAAAATGATTAAAAAATTTTAATTAAAGGAAAAAAAATAAAGAATCTGAAAAAGCAAGTCCAGATAAGATTACAAAATAAAAATATGTAACTTAATAACACGTTTAACTTAAAATTAGTCCATTTTTATTTTTCAATTTTTATGCAAATTTACCAATAAGCTGCGTAATCTCTCCTAGCATTTAAACTAATGGGAACAATGCGCCATCTCTCCTAAGTAGCAGATACGCAAACCCTCCAATTTTGGTAGGAGAGATTGCGCGGCCTTTTATTTAAACATGGCCGCTACTAAAACGAACCGTTGATGTTCACATTGTTAGTCTAGAATAGTAGCTAAAGAGAAATCGTTTAAGTTTAAAATATTTTGTACTATTGACATTGTATAGAAATTCTGATGAACAGCTATGAAAATTCAAGCACTTACTTTGGGAAAACAAAACAAAATAGCAATACTTTATCTTAGACGCTCAAAGCAATCAACGTGCACTTTCAAATAGACACTCCACTACTGTTGTTCTACAAATACCTGGAGTCTCTGCGCTCTCACTCTACTCCTTCCCCCCGAACCTTTATGTGCGCAATCTCTCCGACTGCGACATCTCTCCTGTCTTTACCTTAACATAGGTGAAAATCATTTTTTTTTTAACTCTAGTAGATTTTTTTATATTTAATTTATATATTATACATAAGGTAAAGCTAGGATAGTCTGCGCACAATTCAAAAGAATAGCAATAAAACATCTAAATATTAATTTTTTGCTAAACCATTCATGAATATTATTTACTTCATTTGTTTTTTATGCATTTCCATTGCTATTTTGTTTTTATGTTGCAATTTAATAGAACAGTTGTAATAAAACCAAGAAAGTTATTTTGCGCAATCTGTCCTTACAGGGTTGGTGTGATTGCGCACATGGGTAGGAGAGATTGTTACTAATAATAACTACAATTAAATTGTTAACAATAATAATTACACTTAAATGACATTGCTGTAAGGTTTTTGTGAACAAATATTATTGTATTAGGAGTGAATATTTCAACCTAATGATTAAAGAATCAGAAAAAGAAAATAATTTAAAAAACGATTAAAAAATTTTAATTAAAGGAAAAAAAAAATAAAAAAGCAGAAAAAGCAAGTCCAGATAAGATTACAAAATAAAATTACGTTACTTAATAACACGTTTAATTTAAAATTAGTCCATTTTCCATTTTTTATTTTTTTATGCAAATTTACCAATAAGCTGCGTAATCTCTCCTAGCATTGAAACTAATGGGAACACCGCGCCATCTCTCCTAAGTAGCAGATGCGCAAACTCTCCAATTTCGGTAGGAGAGATTACGCGGCCTTTTATTTAAACGTGACCTCTTCTAAAACGAACCGTTGATGTTCACATTTTTAGTCTAGATTAGTAGCTTATGAGAAATCGTTTAAGTTTAAAATATTTTGTACTACTGACATTGTATGGAAATTCTGATGAATAGCTATGAAAATTCAAGCACTTACTTTGGGAAAAGAAAACAAAATAGCAATGCTTTATCTTAGACGCTCAAAACAATCAACGTGCACTTTCAAGTAGACACTCCACTACTGGTGTTGTACAACTACCTGGAGTCGCTGCGCGCTCACTCTACCCATTCAACCCGAACCTCTATGTGCGCAATCTCTCCTGGCTTTACCTTATATATATATTACATACACAATACGAAAATACATTTTTATATAAAGAATATTAATTATGTATTCAAAGAAATTTTTGTAATTTATTAAAACTGATACTTTCGTATTAGCCGCATGCCCGAATTTAATAGCCAAATAAATCACCAAATGTTACATTAGACATTAATTAGGCTACTTAGACCTACTTACTTAGACTACTTACATTAGACATTATTTTTAGAGCCATAAAAAATGTAGAGAGTTTTCAGGCACAGTTTTAGATACAGTTTTCAAATAAATTGTAGTTAAAAGAATATTTTTTCGCCTATTCGACGTTATAAAAATTGAAATTGTTCTGTGCCTAGAAGTTAAAAAAAAAGTAGTAAAATCAGCATTTATTGATCCGTTGTTGCCACTGTCAATATGACGCCAGTGTTACTCACGGATATATTTTTGCTCTATAATATAAAGTTTTCTTAATGTTCAAACGAAAATTCGAGTTCTGCTTAATCTCTTTTCTCGTTTTCTTTATGTATAATATTAAATACTCTACAGTATGTTTCAAAAGTGTCTTGACATTTTCATGTAAAAACGTTTTATAATGATTCCTTTGTTTCTCAGGTTATTTAAGAAATGTATAAAGGTACATTCCTAAGTTGAATGTGTGGATGGGAATAACTAAAACAAAGATCTATGAACCTTTTATTTTCTCGGAGCCAACAGTTACAGGAAACATCGACCTTGATATGCTGCAATTTTTTTTTTTCAGCCACAATTAGAAAGTGATGGTATTTTCTAGCAAGACACTGCACCATCCCATTTCGCATGAATTGTTCAAGACAACCTGGATGAGCAATTCCCCGATAGGTGGATAGGTCGCGGTTGTGGGCGCCGCGGTCTCCTGACTTAACACCCCTTAGACTTTTTTGTGTGGGAGTTCATAGAGTCGAAGTGTACGCAGTGAAGATCCACACAATTGAAAAAATAAATTAACGAATAACTGACGCAGCAGCACAAATAACACCACATATGCTAGCAGATGCTTTTCGCGTCACCCATGAAAGATGGAGCCTAGGCATAGACTTACAGGGCAACCACATTGAAATGTATTGATTATACCTTGTACTTCTTATTTGTACTAACAAGTTCTTTATTAAAAGCACTTTGAAGGAAAATGCCAAGAAACTTTTGAAACACCCTGTAAATGATTGTTGTTTTCATTATTATAATTATTAATTTTTATGTTTTTTTAGGAGCTGGAAAATCTAAAATCACAATTCATAAGAAAAAGAAACCCACGAAGGTTATAAGTAAAAAAAAAGTTTATTTCCTTTCAGAACTAGACCATTTCCAGGCTGCAAAATGTGTGAAAAACATTGGTTTAGAACATACTTTTAGCTCTTCCGCCAACAAAAATAACAAGGAATGCTGTCCTGCTACAAATAGCTGTAGTTCACATGATTCTACGTTAGATGAAATTATCGAGCCTGTCTAACGGTACAAGTCCAATCCCCATAAATGGAGAAAAAATGTAAATAAAGCCAAAAGATTAAAAGGTGCAGCATATGAAACTGAAAACCATAAAATAATTCCTGCCAAACCAATGAGAAGACCTACTTGCATAAATAATAGAAAACATCAATGTTGTGCAAAATTTCCAGAAGAGAAAAGAAAGATTATATTTGATAATTTTCATTCCCTTGACTCATTACACAAGCAAAGAGAATTCTTTGTTAGGCACATCACTCGGAAAAAACCGAAAAGACATAGTAGTGAAATATCTAGAAAAGAATTCATAAAAACATACACATTTACTTATGGCAACGAGAAACACATTGTTTGTAGAGCCTTTTTTCTAGATACCCTTGGTATTAGTGAGGGACTAATTAAGGGAGCATTTAAAAAAATTAACAAGACTGGTGTCATAGAGTCTGATAATAGAGGGGGGTGCAGAAGAAAAAAAAATCCAGGAAGTAACCCACGGATCAACTTGAATGATGGTGAAGATTATGTGAAACAGCACATCCTTTCATTTCCTGCTGTGGAGTCACATTATTGCCGCAAATCAACTGATTTTAGATTTTTAGATGCAAATTTAAATATAAATATCATGTATCGACTGTATAAGGTAAAATGTAAAGCAGAAGGCAGAAAAGAACGATGTTATGAATCATATAGGAAAACATTTAAATCCTTCAAATTAAAATTCCACCAGCCCAAAAAAGATTTATGTAAAGTATGTGCCACTTTTGAGGCGAGCTCAGAGGCGGAGAAAAATACAAACAGAGAAGAATTTGATCGACATCAAGAAAGAAAAGAAGCCACAAGAATGAAAAGGAACGAAGACAAACTCTCCGTTTTAGGAAGTGAAAAATTACTGGCTTTCAATTTTGATCTGCAGTCAGTTTTATCAACTCCAAAAGGAGCTGCAGGACCTTTTTTCTATGTTCGAAAATTGGCCATCTATAATTTAACTATTTATAATTTGGAAGATTCGAGTGTTCAATGCTATATGTGGGATGAAACCGAAGGAAGAAGAGGCAGCATTGAAATTTCATCTTGCATATTCAATTACATTATGGCCCATCCAGAAATAGAGCACGTAAAAATGATGTCGGACAGCTGTAGTGGCCAGTAAAAAAATTTCCATTTTTCTGCTATGTGTCTTCATGCTGTCAAAGTACACCCAACGTTATCCACCATAGATCACGTTTATTTTGAGCCCGGGCACTCGTACATGGAATGCGATTCCATTCACTCAAAAATAGAGAAAAAAGCAAAAAATACTCCTATATATACACCTGAAGAATGGGCACAGCTTGTGAGAATGGCTCGCACGAAACCTAGTCCTTATAATGTTATTAGATTACTTCATGATGACTTTCTCAATTTTAATTCACATGAGGCAAAATTTGAAATAGAAAAGCAACATAAAAAAAAGTCCAAAAAAATGGAGACAGTAATGAGGAAAAAGAAATAAACAATCACAGAGAAAATGAGCAGACATATAAATTTAGTGACGCTGTTTGGTTTCAGTACCGAAAAGCAACGAAAACAAAATATTTATGAAAACACGAATACAAGATGAAAATTTCATTGAATTGTACATTAAAAAACGAAAAGGAAAACTAAATAGCAAACCAGTCAAACCATACCAGCAACGTCTACCAATTTCAAACGAAAAGAAAAAAGATCTTTTGCTGTTATGCACCCACAATTTAATACCAAGATCCTATCACGATTTCTACAATTTACTACCAACTTCTTCCACTGCACGCGATAATTTAGCAGAACCTGATTGGAGTGACATTGAAGAAGAAATTGATTAAGATTAATTTAGTTGATAGAACTGAAGATAGAATTGAATCTCACAATTCAAGTTAATATTAATTTTTGCTACATTTTATAAAACTTATGTAACGTTTGAAAATAAATTATTTTGTTCTATTAAATTAGTATTTACTTACAAATAATTCACTAAGGAAAACTGTTATGCGTTTGATAGTGAATATGTAAATATAAATAAAATACTAAAAAAACAATTCAAACTATCGTGTATGGCACAATCGCTACTTTGATGCAGGGAACCTTGAAAAAGTACATAACAGCTTAGTGATTCAACTAACGAATGTATTCTTTGTCGATTAAAACAATGAAATTGTAAATTTCGGTGTCAATATTAAATAGTACAGATTAGGAAAACTATAACAATCAACAACTTCAGCATTCCACTGATGTTGAATCCACAATAAAAACATTTTCTCGCTCTCCACACAAAAGTTTTAATATTCTTATTCGATAGTTTGACATAGTAGTGTCGCATTTCACTATAAAATTTAAATTGTTATATATATTATAATGTTATATTAATTGATTATACAATTAGTCATGTTAATTGATATAATTATTGATGATTAATTTTCAAAAAAACATCAAACTGATTGATCGGAAATTGGTGCAAATGTACAACTTTATGTACAGTGAATTGAGTTTAAAAATGCTGCTCTGTCAAAAAATAAAGAAAAAACATACGTCAACAACAGACTATGAAACGCTTTCTAACGCATCCAGAACACTGTAAGGAACACTATTTAAAAAAGGCAAAAGAAGATATCAAAGTGAAACCGCGATTTCGGAAATTAATGTCCATATCCGGAAAAGTATTCGAAATCTTTTGATTATCCTTACACGCGATCAATAGATATGTAGCTTAGTTACAAAATGCATAGCACAGTCAAAAATTTACCTTCACCAATTTCTATAATTAAACGGAAGTGTACTCAAATTATTTTGTAGAGACTTGTTTATTATCTGCAACTTTATGTACAGTACACATCATGTAGCTTACTGTACTGTACTAAGGCAAAATTTAATTCAGGTGAAAGACGCTTAACACTATTAAAAACACACTTCCAGAAATTACCATTTATAGCCGACAATATATCCAGTTCTTTGCGTAGCGCTGTATATTATGAATTTATTTATATACTACGAAATACTAAATATAATTTGGCCCGAAATAGCATAACTTAACTAAAAAATACTTTTAAGGCATACCCACCCATACAGAGTAATGCTTACAAATTCTTTTGTGTAGCCCTGTATATGATCCACAGAATTGCTATAAGCCACGTAGTATGCAAATAGGTCAACTTAAAAACGCATACCATAACTTAAAACGCACTTCCAGCAATTACCGCTAATATAGAGCACTATAATCTATATCTCTCGTGTATACCAGTAAATAAACGATAACTGTCATGCCTTGTCATATTGTACAGTTAGCATTTTGTAGTGAACTTCAGTAATGCGTATAATTTCATCATGTTTCAAATAGTGTAACATTATAAATATACGCTTCAAACAATTTTGCACCGTATATTATTATGTAAACTGATTTTTTTGAGTGATCCTGTAAATAAATGATAAATGATTTGCACAACATATTCTACATAAAAAATATTTTAATGCACTTTATAAGTGCATATCAATTTCATTATAGTTGAAATAGTGTAACGTCATTAAAATACACCGCAAACTTCTTTTTCCCCATTGAGCGTAATGTAATAGAATTCCTTTCATTTCCCCTGTAAATCAACTAACAAGAACAAAAAATAATTCGTCAAGCATACATTATGAAACGTTTTACAACACATCCAGAAAACGTTAACGAAACTTCGCCGTTAAATAAGGTGAAAGAAGATACGTAATTGAACAGTTTAGAACACATTTAACACATTGAAATATCCAGTGTTCAAAAATACCTTCCATTGTCAAAAAGGTAATCGAATTTTTTTGTGCAGCCCTATATATGATTTATAGATGTGGATATTTAATACATGGAGGATGAAATATAGTTCAGTTAGAAAATTCACATTTAGCAATTTTCGCGAATCGATTGAAATCACTCGAAATATTTTGTGCAGCCCTGTATATTATCTGAAGTCTTTTGTACACACCACATATTAAGCTAAAATGCAACTTAAAACTCACTCGCAGCATTTACTAACCGTAAATGACAATGTATATTTTCCTTTGCGTAGCCCTGTATATGAATTTATTTATATTCCACAAATTTCTATTAGTCTACTAAATATAGTTCAGCAGAAAAATGCATAACACAATTAAAAACTACCCTTAAGCACTTCACTCCCATAGTCTGTAATGATTACGGATTCCTTTTTGTAGCCCTCTATATGAACAACTCAGTTTATAAACACACACGTACTATGAAAAAAATTAGTTAAACTTAAAAACGCAAACCAAAGTTGAAAACGCACTTATCACACATAGACTGTAAATATCGCACATGTACTGTGAGTAATATATTTTGTGTGTCCCTGTAAATAAACGCAATGCACGCAAGAGAGCTATTTATAGTGCACCTCAGTAATGCATATAATTTTCATTATGTTTGAAACAGTGAAATATCACTAAATTACACTGCAAACGATTTTTCCCCTTAGAACGATGTGTAACAGAATTCTTTTGTTTGACCCTGTAAATGAATTATAATAAATGCTTTGCACCCCATATTCTAGAAAAAGTATGTTTTAGTGCACTTCACAATTGTATATCAATTTCATCATGTTTTAAATGACGTAGCATCATCAAAATGCACTTGAAACGATTTTTTCCCATTGACTGTGATGTAAGGGAATAATTTTGACTGTCACTGTAAAAAAAGAACTATTATACATACTTAATTTTCAATAGAGATCATGCTATAGTAAGCGACAATAACGTACAAAATTTTCAGGGCAATCCAAGTACATTTACTAGAGATAGAGCACGGACAGAGTGACAGACGGCAGACGGACAAACATAAGTCATAAACACTTTTCAACTAGGTTGATAAGTGACTATCTAGGTTGACAACCATATTGATACAAATATGGTATATTCGCTACTTTGACTTGTAAAATTTTGCAAAAAACTGAGAAAAGTACAAAATTTTACAAATCAAACTATCGAATACGGCAAATTCGCTACTTTGAGTTGTAACATTTTGCAAAAACTGAGAAAAGTACAAAATTTTACAAATCAAACTATCGAATACGGCAAATTCGCTAGTTTGAGTTGCAACATTTTGCAAAAACTGAGAAAAGTACAAATAAACATAGCATTTCAAACTATCGAATGTGATTTTTTGGCGAATAAAATTAGCCAAATGATTTTTCTCGATAGCAAGCTTAAATAGGATATTAAACAGCACAAGAAATATATAACAATTAGTTACTTCCGCCAAGCGCTGATTTTAAATCCATAATTAAAACAGTTTTTTTGCCTTCCTGAAAAGTAGCTATTTTCAAATTCGATAGTTTGACATGGTACCGACGATATGTGTAATAATTTGATTTATATATGCATACATTTAGGCTATATATGGTATACATAGACAATGGTGCGTACCTCATATATAAGAGAATATAGCAACCTAGCGAAATCTTAACTGTAACTTTTCTGCAATTGTGAATGTGGAGGCTGCTGTAACAGTGAGGTATAGTGTTTTTGGTCTTTTATATGTATAAAGTAAACTAAAGCTCAATTTTAATAATTTTTAAATTATCAACTTATAATTTTACTAAGTAAGTTTCAATCATTTTTTATGTTTCTGTATATAGTTGAACTTTTTTTTTCTCAAAGCAATGCACAACGATCGCTGCAAGCTACTTTCCATAGACAATCTATCTCAGCGTTGTTTAGACATGGATCACTTTAAGCTCTTCTTGTAGTGTCTTCACAGTAAGTCTGTTGTAAAGTTTTCTAAATTCTATTCATTATTGTTAAAGTTATAATAAAATTTCAGCTAGAGTAAATAAAACTTCTGGTTGGTGGCGAATTCATGCAGGAAATATTTAAGTATTTTCACTGAAAGCACCCTTTTTAAAAGTCATTGTGCCAATTTCTGAGTTTGCTTCAAAAAATTTAGAAAAAGTCATAACCAAAAGATAAGGGGAGAGGAGTGGAGGGTGTAGGTCAAAATGCAATGCAATACGCATTCTATGTTTTATAGATTCATTGTAAAACATATTCTTATTTTATGTACTAATAAAAAGAATAATAAATGTTATAACAATAATTATAAAATAATATAAGCTAGTTGAATTTAAGATGTAGTTACTTTATTAGCAATATTGCCATCTTTTTTTTTTAGTGTTCCCAAATTATCAAGAAATTCTTTAAATTTGAAATCAGAGAAGTAGTACTAAAGTATGAAAAAAAATAGTTTTTTAAAGACAATTCTTTTAAAATCATAGAAAGTAAATGCAAATAAGAGCTTATAATTTTATTTCATGCATGAATACATTGGAGATGAGAATGGGCTAGCCTAAACACAAGCCCTGAAATTCAGGATTGGCAAGTTTTTGCCACAGGTGGAAAAAAACGTGGTAAAAACCATCCTGGCAAAAATTGTTTTTTTTACATATAAATGCACGTTTCATTTATTTTACTTATCTTAAATTAACAATCACAGAATAGTAGTACAATGCATTATGATGATAACTTAATATGCTCATCTTAATTACTGAGAAATTATTAATATCATCATAAAAAATTCTTTAATTGAAAAAAAGGCATTGTTAGTCTGATTTTTATGCTGCAATAAACTAACAATATTTCAAAATCTACAGAAATTATAAACACTTCTAGTTTTAAAATAAGATGTATTAACCTATCAATCAGCATAATGCAATAATTCAGAGATGCAAAATATAAGCAATAGTAGTAAGTACATGTATTAATATATTGTGTTCAAATACGTGAAATCTTAAATTTCTTTAAAAAAATTAAATATTTTAGTAACAATAAGATAAAAAGTTACACATTTAACATTTAGTGGCACTTTCATCACCATCATCATCATCATTATAAAATAATTATTTTTTCAGCATTCCATAACAAAAAACAAGTTTGGAAACATTACTTATTGTCAACCTATTTCAAATTTTTGAGTGGACAAAAGAGAAGTTGGAAAAAATTCTCTCGATTGCAGCACTACTGGCTGGGCATGCTTGCAGGTGTGCTATTAACCTACAAAATTCTTTGGAAATTTCACATGACTGTGCGACACTTCTCCACCACGTATTGGCATCAATTGTCATAATTACTTGTTCTGAAAACAATGTATTTTGGAAAGGTTTTTCTTTTAGTTCAAAGTTCACGGTATATGATAGGAAATATGGATTTATTTTTTGTAGCCATTCTTTGGTCTGTTCTTTTTGTTTGTAACGAAGATGCTCACCCTTATATTTTGGGTGTAACAAATAGGCAAGAAGATGCCAGGGCAAAATTGCTTTTTCAAACCTTTTTTTAAGTTTTACAAAATGGGGTTTCAAATTATCATCTTTCAGCAAATTGCACCATAAATGGCAAGCATCTGCTATTGTTGTTGGAGCAGCCTGCAAGATATCTAAAGCTGTTAAAACTGGTTTTAATTGCTTAATGAGATCTTTTACTTGTTGCAAAAGATTAAAATCACGTATGCGAGCAGTGATATTTTGGTCCATTTCTTGTAAATGGTCATTTTATACTTTTATATATGAATTATGATTTCGTTCAAAAGTTTCTAGGCAAGTCAACTGACTATTCCACCTAGTACTTCCTGGTAACTGAGGTGAAACATATTCACTACATTCTTTCAGCCATGCAGAAGGAGCATGGTGGTTTTGAAAACATTTATGAACCTCCACTACATGCTTAATGATAGTAGAAGTGTGTAATGTCTTCCCCAAGGAGGTTTAACCAATGAGCTGCACAACCATATGATATCAGACATGAATTTTCACTTTCACACTTTAGTTCCAGCTCCCATCTCATTTTTTTATATTTTTAGCGTTGTCAGTTACTATGCTTTTTATTTGGCAATCATACTTTTTTCCAACAGTCTGAATAGTATCACTGCATTTTGTTTGACAAGAATTCTGCAGTCTTTTCAGTGCCACTTGTATCCTCTATGTCTACAATATATGATTTTCCATCAACTTGAACACTTGAAACAGTTATGGGTTCATTGTGGATGTTACTCCCTCCATCGATAACAAATGTACCTTCTCTGCCTTTCAAACTTTCATGTACTGATTCTTCCATTTGACTGTGAACAGAATCTAAAAGATTACCTGCCAATTCTTTGCGTGAAGGCAGTTTGTAGTTTGGTCTCAAGATGTGGATTAAGTTTTTAAATGCATCACTTTCCACAACATTAAATGATATGTTGCAAGCATAAAAGAATTTTGCAACAATCAGATCAATCTTCCTTTCATCTTGATATGAAGTTTTTGACACAAATTTGTTTATACTACCTTCTAAATATCTTACCTTTTTTAAAAGAGGCTGTGACTAGTCCATCTCTTCATCAATCACTGTATCACTGTTATTCTGGTTTAAATCTGCTTGTCTTTCAGATGAAGAGCATGCTTCCACATTCACACATTCATTTGTAACAATTTTTACACATCTTGAAACATGTGCCCTCATTCTGGTTGCTTTATTACTCTGAATGTTTCCACATTTTTTACAATTAGCAACAGTTTTTCCATCTACAGATAACTTATAAAAGGACTCCCAAATTGGATCTTGTCTTCTTCCTCCTTTATACATTATTTCTTGCAATTGTTATTTCTTTATTTTCTGCAGCCAAGCTTAGAATTTAAGTTATCAAAAACAAAATGGCTAAAGTTACTTCTAAGATTAACTGATAAGGTGAGAACTAAAAACAGGAATTCTGTGCACCTACTGTTGTGCTGATTCTTGATTGGTAATTGGCCACCTGTGTAGAGAGGGAGGATCCACACTTGCTTAGCTCATGGGGAGCAGGTGGGAACCAGTTTTTTGGATGATGAATGGAAAGGCAGGTGCATGAAAATCTTTTTTTTTTGGTTAAGGGGGGGGGTGTAGAGACAAGAGTAGTGCAAGAAAACAGAATAAGAATATATTGTTGGTTTATACTTTTATTTATTTTTACCAAGAAAACATTTGGTTTCATTTATTGTTATGATTCCTTTTCATATAAACTGCATCACTGCATTTAGTTATGCAAAATTGGATTTTTGCCGGTTTTTACCAGTTTTTGCCACTGTCCCGGCAAAAATACCTTTTTACCGGCAAAATGACCAACCCTGCTGAAACTGGCGACCAACCCTGCTGAAACTGGCTTGATTTTTATGCAAGTCTTTGGGCTCTGACTCAAAGCAAAAATTTTATATTTTCACAAATTGAAAAATGGAAAAAACATTTTCCAACATTTTGAGAATCAAGAATATAATGCAAGTTTCTTGGCTAATTTCAAACTGATTTAACCTTCTCACCGCCGTGAACTACACTGCTCAAAACAATTAAAGGATATTGCAGTTTTAGATGGATTCTGTATCTGGGAAACTTTTTAGCTGATTGATACATGGTCGACAGACATAGTAGGTTATATGAGAATAAATTACACATGTTTGGCAGAAAAAAATGCATTTTATTGCGCATTTGTGTACAAAAGGGAAAAAACACAATTTGTGCATATGAGAAAAAAAGAATAAGAAAAGGTGTTTTCTTCAAAGAAAATCATTTTCAGTAGGGGGTATGGTTTCCACGGGCGGCCAGCAACGTTGAACACCTTTGAGGCATGGACTCAATGAGGCTATTAATGACGAGTTGGGGTATTCTGCCCCACTCTTCCAGAAGAGCTCTTTCCAGTTCTTGGAGAGTTTGTGGGGGTTGTTGGCGGCCAGAAACTCGTGTTCCTAGAGCGTCCCAAACGTGCTCGATTGGATTCATGTCTGGAGAACACGCTGGCCATTCCATTCGAACGATTCCTTCCTCGAAAAGAAAATCCTCCACCAGGTTTGCACGATGTGGCCTGCAGTTATCGTCCATTAAAATGAAGTTATCTCCGATTGCTGCAGTATAAGGGACTACAATAGGTCTGAGGATCTCATCCCTATATCGGCGACCAGTCAGAGCTCCATCTCGAATGATGTAGAGGTCAGTGCGCCCGTCAATGGAGATGCCACCATACACCAACACTCCTCCACCGCCAAATCTGACACTTTCGTGCACGAACGCAGGATTATTCCTACTGCCACGGTCCCTCCAGATGAAAATACGCCTATTATCCGGATGCACAGAAAAACGGGACTCGTCAGAAAACAGAATATTGCTCCATTCATTTCTCCTCCAGTTGACATGCTCGGTTGCCCACTCCCTGCGGTCGCGACGATGCCTTGATGTTAATCTAACACATACCATCGGTCGGCGAGCATACAGACCTACAGCATGGAGCCGGTTTCGGACAGTCTGAGTTGAAATCGTGGTGCCTGTAGCCGAGCGAAGGTGTTGTTGAAGAAGAGTAGCGTTCATGTTTCGGTGTCTCCGAGCTGTTAACGCTAAATACCGATCTTCATTGGGCGTTGTTGCCCGTCTACGACCTTGCCCTGGTCTTCGGCCTGCACATCCACTCTCAAAAAAACGGTTCCAGATCCTGGAAATGGCACTTTGTGACACTCCAATGGCTTGCGCTACTTCGGCTTGAGTTTGGCCCCCTTCTAACCTATCAACAATTCTCCAAGCTTCTGAATCTGTCAAATGACTTCGCTGAGACATCGTACTCATCGAAACAAAGCTATCACTGAATGCCGATCATCCTTGTCTTCATTCTCTTTTATCCAGTTGAAAGTCAAATTTCATTCGCTGCCGCTGAAGCGACGTTTTTGACGTCGAACTCAAAATTTGCATACTCCACAGTTTGAAAACCAGAAAAATTTGCATTTGTGATTCTCTTCTTCTATTTTTGGCAAAAAAAATTTCGTTTATATCTTTATTTTATATAAAACTTCAAATATCCTTTAATTGTTTTGAGCAGTGTAATATATCCATTCACTATGCTGTAGGTTTAACTGCAATATTAGCATTTTTTAAATTACTATAATTCTACAAATATAATATAGTTTTAAAACATTAAGTAATGATTAATTGTATCAAGAATTATAGTCATATATGTAATTAAGTTTTTATATCATGTTTGAAATTCCCAGGTTTTTTTTAGCATTCAAAAAGAATTCAGAAAAGCAGTATTACAATTTTATCCTTTTGCTTGGCAGTCAGAGGGTTAAGTTTTATGAAATACCCAATCGTGTTAAACATTTTCTTAAAATCTCATTTTAAATATAATACCTCAGTTCATTGTTCTCAGTGATTTTCATTGTGAAGTTTCTTACAACATATATATACACAATATTTGGTTAAAATTTTATAAATTGTTGACATAAATTCTTTCACTGATACTTTGATATGTATAGCAGAAGACCGCTAATCTGCACATTTTGGTTCTAAGCATTTTGCAGAGTTCAAACTTTTTTCAGATTACAGATCATGTATAATTAATCTTTCTTTATCCTTGTTTTATTCATATCTTAGACAAATTTAAGTTTTTAATGCTTAAAAATAAATATATTGCATGCTTATACATATGAATTAAGTAGGAATTATTTTTTACATTTAAAAAATATTTTATCAATAGTTGTTTATATTAAAACACGTGATTTTTGTTTCGGTATTGTACATGCAGTCTTCTATAAATAGCCTTAATTGTCTGCTAAACCATACAATTCTGTTTTCAGAATTTAAATATTTTTATCAAATATTGTAAAAACATTTATTTGGATTAAATATAAATTGATTGATATTTTTATTTATTAACATTTATTTAAGTAATTAATTGCTTGGTTTTTGTATAAACTGTTTTATCTTCAATTCTATAAATTATCATTATTTCTAAATGAGAGATTAAAAATATTATCTAAACAAACATCTTTTATTTATGCCAATACTTTTTTTAAAATAAATTTTTAAAAGTAAATATTTTTCTTTTTAATTCATCATATAAATGAATAAGTAAATTAAATATTTTTAAGTGTACTATCTTTTAAAATTGTAAATAAATCTGTCAGGTACGAGTATAACTCATGCTCAAAGGGTTCCGTGCATTACATTTATTAATTAATGAAATCCTACTACCCATAATTTTTTCATAGTTTGCACATATAAGAGGGGTTGGGGACATATTTTTCCAGTATACTTTCAACGATATCTCTGAAAATATAATACCTAAAATTAAAGCAAATATATTTATTAGTTCGATGTTATGAGATCTTTAGAACGATACCTTACATGATACATAAAAATAATTTTTTTTAAGTAATTTAATTAATATATTTTGGCTAAATACCAACAATTTTTTTTGAAAATCATTATCAAATATCCTTGGATGATTCTGCAATGATAGATTCCTCAAGCGCCCGTCAACTGCCCCGCTGACCGCTAAAAAATTAAAGTTGATGTGTAACAGAAAAATGCTTTTTTCTCAAAAACTATGTTACCAATGAAAATCGCCATAATTTTCATGCAAGATTTAAATAAACTCCTAGTATCCCAAATTTTTTCATAATTTTAGTTTCAGTAGATTCGGAAATAGAAGAGATGGGCATATTTTTGCCGTGCATTTTCAATTTTTGAAACAAATTTTGATCCCTTGATTTTATATCTATGAAAATATACCTAAAATTAAAACAAGAATATTTTTGAGTTCAATATCATGAGATCTTTCACACGATATAGAAAAAGTAAACTTTGTTTTCAAGTAACTTAATTAACCCCTAAATATTTCCTAAACATATTTGTAAATAGCTAATAATCTGAAAATATGTGGGTAAAAAGGCTTTATAACTTTCCCAAATTTTATGAGAAAAGGGCTGTGAGAGATGGATGGATAGACACCTGAGTGATCTTATAATGTTTCCATTTTTACTTTTTAAGTACGGAACCCTAAAAATAAGTTTAATTCATGTATTATACATGTATCCCATATAAGACTAAAGCTGGGGAGAAACTAAAAATTGTTGCCACTGAGAAATTATTTTTTAACATTTAAAATTAGCAGTACCCTACTTATTAATGATTATAGTAAATTTAAACATATTAAACAGAATGCAGGGTTAAAAATAATTTTCTCTCTTTTTAAAATAGTTAGTACTTCTTACAAATGTTTTTAGGGAGGCTCCCTGCCTAAAAAACATGATTTTGAAGTTTCATAAATAGTGGCTTTTTTAACCTCTAAGAACATGAGTGGTGCATTCACTGTGCCACTTTGTGGAAAAAATCATCAAATTTTAAAATTTTCATGTGATTAAAATCTGCATCTCATTTTTTCCCCTGCTAAAGATCCTTCAATATAATTCTTACTTTTTATGCTCTCTTTCATTATTTATGCTGAAAAATTACCATCAGGGTGCAAAAAATGTCATCAGATTGTTCCAATTTAACGTGTAAATAATATATGAAAATATCTAAACACATATGTGAGAGTTGTAATAATTGTTCCATAAATTTCAATAACTTATCTGAATGACTAAAATTCTTTTTGTCATTTTGAAGTTATTTGTTTTTGTTTCAAATTTGTAATGCTAGAAATTGTGAACTACATTTGTTTATAGTATATTTGGTTCAATCTAATAAAATTAGTTTTCTTCAATTTGATGTTTCTACTGTTATACATTTAACAAGAATATCATTAAAAGAGTATATTAAGGCTTTAAAATATGTTGACGTACAATAGATACCTCTCATGTTATTTTGCTATTCTACAAACGATCCATGTTCTTAAAGGTTAATATGCAAACAATTAGATTAAAAAAAAATCATATTTTTCTTTTTGGATTTTTAAATTATAATTTTTTTATTACAAATAATTGTAAACCTACAGATAGAAAATGTTTATTTTTTTCATATTTTAGACTAAAGAGAAGACAACTGATACTCATTTTCAAAGTAATTAAGGGATTCTTCATTCTCAAGCAACAGAAAAAACGTTTACTTGTGAAATGTATTCTAAAGTATTTTCAAAATGAGGTCCTCTTAAAGAACACTCTCACACTCAAACAAAGGTTAAACATTTATTTGCAAAATATGTTTGAAAGATTTTTCAAGAAGTAGCAATTTGAAACTACACTTGCATACCCATACAAAAGAAAAAACCTTTCGTTTATGAAATATGCTTCAAAGGTTTTTCAAAAAGTAGCCATCTGAAAGTACACTTGCACAACCGTACAAAGAGAAAACCTTTTGTTTGTGACATATGTTTCAAAAGATTTTTACAAAGTGGTCATCTTAAAAAACATTTGCATACCCATACAAAAGAAAAGCCATTTGTTTGTGAAATATGTTCCAAAGGATTTTCAAAAGCATGTAGTCTGAAAGTACACTTACATACCCATACAGAGGAAAAACCTTTTGTTTGTGAAATATGTTCCAAAGTATTTTCAAAAAGTAGTACTATGAAAAGACACTTGCGTACCCATATAAAAGAAAAACCTTTTATTTGTGAAATATGTTTAAAAGGATTTTCACAAAGTGGTACTCTCAAAGCACACTTACGTACCCATACGAAGGAAAAACCTTTTGTTTGTGAAATATGTTCCAAAGGATTTTCAAAAAATAGTAATCTTAAAGTACACTTGCGTAACCATACAAAGGAAAAACCTTTTGTTTGTGAAATATGTTCCAAAGGATTTTTAGAAAGTAGTACTCTGAAAGTACACCTACGTACCCATACAAAGGAAAAACCTTTTGTTTGTGAAATATGTTCTAAAGGTTTTTCAGGAAGTAGTAATCCTAAAAGACATTTTCTTACCCATATAAAGTAAAAGCCTTTTGTTTGTGAAATATGTTTTAAAGGGTTTTCATGAAGGGGTCATCTGAGATAACATATGTGTACCCACAGAAAGGTAAACTTTTTTGTTTTTTAAAATATGTTTCAAATGACTTTTACATAGAGTAAAATACATTTTTACAGCCATGGCATATAAAAACATTTGTTTCTGAAATACAGGGTGGTTATAATATAAGTATCTCTATTTGGAGCTGTCTATAGCTCGAAGGAATAACCCGAATGAAACCAAAATCGGCACACATACTACTCGAGAAAGGGGAAGAAGAATGAAACAATAAAAAAAAATAATTGCAATAATCCCCGACAGATGGCGCTACTGAGTGTGAAATGTAATGTGTAATACAAGAACAAAGAATTAAGACATCAAACCGGATGGCACATGTAATTTATTGGAAAATGTCACAATGAGTGTGGTTATGCTTCCACATGGCGGTGCCAATAATGTTCAAGTTCCAAATGACCATTGTGCTGAGGACTCAATCCAGGCGATACACGACGAGCTCATCTGCGGAATGTAACGCATCAGGAGTGATGTTTCGCACATGTTGTGATATGCGGTAAAGTCATTAAGGTTTGTGACACCTCCACAGTATACAATATTATACATTACATTTCACACTCAAAAACGCCATCTGTCGGAAATTATTGAAATTATTTTTTTTATTGTTCTATTCTTCTTCCCCCCTTCTCGAATAGTAAGTGCACCGATTTTGGTTTCATTCTGGTTATTCCTTCAAGCTACAGACAGCTCCGAATAGAGATACTTATTTTATAAACACCCGGTATATTTGTAAAGATTTTCATAAAGATCTGATCTATGAACCCATTTGCATACAAGTAAAATACTTTACATTTGTGAAATATGTTCCTAAGGATTTTCACGTGGTGGTAATTCAATAGGAAACCTTCACCCCTATACAAATAAACTTTGTGAAATATGTTCCAACTATTGCCATGATATATTCATCTAAAAAATTGTGAAAGAATTTTCATGTGTGAAATATGTTCCAAAAAAATTCTACATAGAATCATTTGAAAAAACACTTGTGCACCCATACAAAAAAGAAAAACCTTTTAATTTTAGAAAATGTTCCGAAACATTTTCAATAAATAGCAGATGAAAAGCGTATTTGCATTCTAATACAAATTGAAGATAATATGTTTCTGAAATATGTTGCAAACGATTTTTACAAAGTGGTTATTTAAAAGAACACTTGTGTAGGCCATGCAAAGGAAAAAGTCTGTAAAATATGTTTCGAAATATTTTCAATAAGTCTCAGTCTAAAAGCACACTGACATTCTCCTATAAATGAAGACTTTTCATTTATAAAATTCAAAGCATATTCACCAGATGATCACTTGACAAATTATTTGCGTATCCATACTAGAAGTCTACATGTTCCTGTGTTTAGCCCAATTTTCTTTTAGAAAATTCTGGCTGGACTGTTCCAGACTTTCTTTTTTCTGTTCCTGGCTGTCCCACACTTTTTTTTATTGTGTGTGCTTGGCCACCTCAGACCACTTTCTTCTGTCCCATGCTGCATATGGACTTCTTTCTTCCTATGAGCCATCTTAGATTATCATTTTAATAAATATATTTTTGCAGAAGTGAAATAATGTTGTATATTTATTTAACAAAATCTTTGGCAATTTAATTTCACTTAATAAGTTGTAGAGAGATATTTTTAAAAACCTGCTTTTTTTTCTTTTCAATCCTTAATTCAGAATGGGGGCGCGTACATCCCACAGGCGGCAATCTCTTTTTTTAGAGAAAGAATTCCAAAATTGTTATTAACCTATTTTTTCTCAGTTTCTGTGTTATTTTGGAAAAAATAATGTTGTTGACTAAAAATAAAAGTAATAAGTTCAAATTTCAAAAAGAAAAGGAAAGGTTTTAATTGAATTTTTAAAATCTTACCAATCAAAATTGGAAAATAGCATTTAAATCTGAATAATTATATGAAAAATCTTCGAAGATTTTTAGATATCATAGATTTTGTTTTAATTTAAAAGTATCAAACCTT
The DNA here is from genome assembly GCA_963931845.1 of Maratus michaelseni. NCBI lineage: Eukaryota > Metazoa > Arthropoda > Arachnida > Araneae > Salticidae > Maratus > Maratus michaelseni. Next base: position 316,547,135 of record OZ007598.1, read on the forward strand.
TTCTGGTTAATATCATACTAGCTGGCTTCGCCCGCCAGCGGGCCCCTAATTTACATCGGTGCTTCGAAACTTTTGTATTCTCCGGCTCGCATCCCCCTCGAACCGAACGAACCTCCGACCCGGGTCCCCGCTGCCTTCGGCACCGTACACCGGTCGTGCTACGCGCGCACCGGATAATCCCTTAATTTGCACATCGAATAGTATAAACCTCTAACTGAACTAATCTCCGACCCTGGTCCCCGCTGCCTTCGGCACCGTATACCGGTCGTGCTACGCACGCACCGGATAATCCCTTAAATTGCACATAGAATAGTATAAACCTGTCACTGAACGAACCTCCGGCTCGGGTCCCCGCTGCCTGCAAAACCGTATAGCAGTCGTTCCGACCCTGGTCCCCGCTGCCTTCGGCACCGTATAATCCCTTAAATTGCACTTAGAATAGTATAAACCTGTCACTGAACGAACCTCCGGCTTGGGTCCCCGCTGCCTGCGGCACCGTATAGCAGTTGTTCCGACCCTGGTCCCCGCTGCCTTCGGCACCGTATACCGGCCGTGCTACGCACGCACCGGATAATCCCTTAAATTGCACATAGAATAGTATAAACCTCTAACTGAACGAACCTCCGGCTCGGGTCCCCGCTGCCTGCGGCACCGTATAGCAGTCGTGCTGCGCACGCGCTGCAGTATACGTTAGTTCCACCTTCCGCCACCAGGTGGCGCAAATAGAAAAAATAAACCTCGAATAAGATAAACCTCGAACTGAACGAACCTCTAGAACCCCACAGTTAAGATAAAAAAACTTGAAGGGGGGGGGAGGACACTGCTTTTCCTTAAATAACTGAATTAGACTGCCGGAAAAAAAAATCTGATGTCAAACAACTTATTTAGACTACCGGACTTCTTGTTCAAAGACAGGGACCTGTAGGGAAACTTAAAACTGAAAAAAAAAATCGATAACGTGCGAAGCCCGCTTTTTCCTATCATAATATCTGGTTGCCACTCTAAAACAAAAACTTAAGATACTCGTTATGGCAGTTTTTAGACGCGGCCTACTTCTTAAAATCCTAATATCTAGCCGGCACTGCAATGGAAATCTTTCTTTTGCTTTAATTATACAAATAACGATGAATAATTATACAATAAAATAATATATCGGCTCGTAATGAAGATATGACAATACTTTTTAGATATTCTGAAAGCAGAATCCGTTTAGCGTCGCCCTGTCAAAGTTTGGAATTGCTGCGCCCCTTACAATCAGAGATGCCCCCCCCCCTCTGTAAAACCCCAGTTGAACGTCACGTGACCTGACCTCCGTCGAAGAAAATCCTCCTGGCCTCTTGAAAATCCATCCAGACAATCGTCTGGCGGTGCGTCTGCGATCCGGGAAACGCTGCGCGGAAAGATAAGAAAAATAAATTTTTATCGGTCGATTTTTAAAAGATTTTATCGGTTCTATTCGTCGTACGGAAACGATTTTTCGAATTCATGAAACCTGACGACGTCCCGGTTGCGTACGTGCGACTTCCGAATTTCTGGCCCCCCGACTTCCGGAGATACGGGTCGGAACTGCGCTGCGGTTTGGGGCTTAAATCGCTCCCTGGGAACACCGCCGTCTTTTCCTTCCCCGACCCGACGGAGACTGGCAACCCTGTTCGGAGGCGAAAATGTTTGCTGTTTTGCGTTCCTTTCCGAGTTGGGTTTCGGTCGGTAATTAAAACAGTTTCGTCGATTAATAACACCCCGGGTCCGGTTCGGAGGCCCGACCCGATCGAAACTTGAGCGTCGCGCCTTTTTTGCGAATTTTTCGGTCCGCGTGCGGCGTCGGTTCGTCGATTAGTCCCGGAGCCTTTGCGTGTACAAAGGTGGAGTGCACAGACAGAAACACGCACACACAGACGTTCACGGACATTAATAATATACCCGATTTTACAATTTTTCAAACTATTTATTGAATGAGACAGGCTTTTATTCATTCAGCTACATGTCACATTTAGAAAAACTTACACATGAAATAATTTAAAGATACTTCTAAAACTGACTATCTTGAACACATTTAATCTAAAAAAAAGTACTTGAAATAGCTGAGCGAGACACTACAAATCTCATCAAATATACAAATGGCAAATGAGCATCAGAAAAGCAAATGAGTAAATAGTAAAATTCTTATGGTTCTAGTGCAGACCTCACACGCAGTAAATAACTACATATGATACATACATCATGTTTTAAAATCAGACAATACACACATGTGTTATGATGGGAAATAAATATGGTTACTTAAAATTGAAAAGATAAATATCGAGAAATGCTTCTTGTGCATTGCATTACTTATAATGAAATCAGTACTTTTTGGTTAGTCAGGTGCCAGTCATATATGTACATATATACATATATACACACGAATATATATATATATATAATATATTTATACATATATATATATATATATATATACATATATATCTATATACGTACATATATCACTGGCGCCTGGATAACCGAAAAGTACCATGAAATCTTAGTGTGTTGAAAATATTCCAATAGTTTTTAATAAGTTACTAAATGTATTAAAAATTATTTAAATGCTATTAATTTTAATATGAAATGTAAGTATCTAATCAAGAAATTTTGTGAAGATAACAATGCAGGTCATATGATGCTTCTGTTTTATACTGAAGTAAGCTGGCACGGAACAATAAAACTCCTTGCAGCATAAAGGGGCAAATGTGATGGTCTCATTTCATTTATTCAGTTATTATGTTAAAAAATTATTTGTGATAGCTACATTGCCTTTTTGATAAGCTAAGAACATGCAAAATTAGTTGTTATTGTTAAATCGCTTTTAGGCTATCTCCATGTGCAAATAACCTATTAAAATAATAAGAGATCAATATTACAGAGAGGGCTACTTGATTTTATAGGGTATGACCAGTAAAAGGTTGGGAACCACTGTTTTAAGTTCTAATATTATTTACCGCATTTGTCCTTCAATCTAAACTACATTGATTTTCTTACTGTATCATCATTTAAGTGTAAGTGTCTTAGTCAATTTTTTAATGTCTTTATGTACTTAATTGTCTGAGTGGTCATAATAATTTTTGTTATTCCGTATTCCATGAATTGCTCATGTCATATAAACATCAATGCACAAGTAAGTGTTCTTTTTTTAATAATTTTAAATGATGTTTCAGAAGTATTGGCATATTTTTTAGAAATTGAGACAATTTGGATTGCACCAAGCCGAATTATTGGATTTTATTATATACTGGGCCAGTTCAATAAATTATTTGTACAGGCCCGTGCCTGGAAACGTTGGCCCTTGCAGATCCATATTCCATAACAATGAAAAGACCTTTTGTTTTCTGAAATATGGTCCAAAGGATTTTCAGCGAGTGATAATCTCAGCAAACATTATCTTTCCTTCACGGATTGAGTCACCTTTCATTTGTGATATATGGCTCTAAATAGGGTGGCAACGATTTTAATCAGATAATTGAAATCCGTGATTAAAACGTGATTTTTATCATTTTTTTTTTTTCATTATTGATTAAAATCTTAAATTTTCTAAATTTTTAAAATGACGTAAAAAAGTATTAATATCTAAGATGAATACCATTTTAAAAGTTTCTAAAGGTATTTTATGTAATGAATAAACAAAAAATAATCTTTAAACAATTGTTTATAATTTTATATGGCATAAAAAAGCATTTAATTTAAAAATGATACTAAATTAAAGCTGATATAATTTGCAATATCATAATTTCCCTTGGATAATCAAATTCTTTTTTTTATGCAAAACTAGCTGATCCACCCGGTATTGCCTGGTCCTGCCAACAAATAATACGAAATGCGAAATCACTGTAAAAATTGCTGTACTATACAGTTCCTCTGGTAACTCTTTGTCTTTAGGAAATTAAATAGAGAGAGACCCCGAAGCGAAAGTAAATTCAATACAACTTCCTCAAACGTCTGGATCATTTGATTCAAAGTGGGTCAGTTTTTTGTTAAAAATTTAAAAAAAACTACCGTCAGAATTTCACAAAATTTCCATTTTCAGAATCAGAAAAATTAAGTAGGTTGAGACTGTGAGTTTCGATTCAATATGTCCAATACTTCTCTGAATACTCAAGGATGAGTGAAAATGAAACTATTTCTTTGTGTGGGATTATCAAATCGGCAACTTTGTTTTTTGGTTTCAATAAAAATAGTGATTTTTGGCACACACGCAGGAAAATATTTGGTTACACCTTCAGGGGATGCATTCTGTTCTAAACAAATTTCCAACATGTGTCCCTGCTGCCGACGATACCGTGTATAGCAGACGTGCTGCGCACGCACTGCAACATCCTTTAGTTCCAGTTTCCACCACCACATGTAGAAGAGTCGGCGCGTGTTCTAAATAAACATATTTTCGAACGAAACCTCCGGCACTCCTTCCTGCTGCTTACGGCACTGTGTAGAAGGTGTGCTGTGCACGCACGGAAAATCTGTTAGTTCCACTTTCGACCGCGAGGCAGTACCAAATCTATGTATATTTTAATTATGTCTTGTTATGCGTAATGAACCGATTCCCATCGAAATCCGGCTCCTAGAACTTGAGAAAATAAATCACACCCCTGGATATTAATATTCATAAAAGGGGGGTAACCAAGGCCTGAAAAAATGATACTCAAATTTATGTAGTACCTGGGAGACCTCGAAGAATATTAGAAAAGGTTTCGTTTGAATCTGACCAAGATTAAATTCAAATTCGTTTAGTTACATTTTCTATCGCCAGGGGGCGCACTCTGTTTTAAGCAAACCTCTTTCTAAACGAAACTCCGACACGTGTCCCTATTGCTTATTGCACCGTATAGAAGGCGTGTTGTGCACGCATTAAAAATATTTTAGTTTCACTTCCGCCGCTAGTGGGCAACAAATCTATGCCTTAATTAGTTATCTATATCTTAATTAGTTCATGTTAAGTTGAATGAATCATGTCTCATTGAAATCAGGCCCTTTGTTTGAATCGGACTAATTTTAAATGCAAAATCTTTTATTTCCACTTACCACTGCTAGGGACGCACTCTGTTCTAAATAAAACTCTTTTCGATCAAAACTCCGGCATGTGCCCCTGCTGCCTACGACACGTACTGCAAAATCGTTTAGTTCCATATTCTACCACCAGGTGGTGCCAAAACTGTATCTTAATTAGTTATCTATATCTTAATTAGTTCGTATTAAGTTGAATAAACTAATTCTCGTTGAAATTGGGCTCCGTAGAACCCGAAAAAATACCACTCCCTGGTGATTAATGTTCAGAAATAGTGATAACCAAAGTCTGAAAAAAATTATACCGAAGTTCATCTAGTATCTGGGGTACCTGAGAAAAGGTTTCATATGAATCGGACTAATAATAAAAAAGTTCTGATTTTGTAGTCAGGGTGAAGGAGAGAATTTCCATCAGAGCATTAACGTGATATTCAAATTGCAACCGGACACTCACCTCACCTCCACACAGAATTAAATGAATGACATTAAAAAAAATAAGAATTATCATTAACTTTTGAAGCAGAAACAAAATGACTTTTATTTTTGTTTTGACATACAAAAACAGTAAATTATCTTTGTTAATTTCTGAAATCAAATACATAAATGACGTCACGTACATGAAAAAACTAAAAATCGCATAAAACAATCGTGAAAAATAACTCGCGGTTTGAATTATAATCAGCTGACGACCTTACTATCTACCAATCAGAACTGCCGTTGACATCCTGCTGTGCCTACAATCCTATCAGCTACCAATCACAACTGACCCCCAAAGGTGTTTGACGTCTAGTAGGTGATTTGTGACGTAATTTGAAATAAACACGCTGTAAAACATGAAAAAAGGTTAAAAAACGAAAAAAATTTAAATTAAAAGATAATCTAATAAAATATCGGGATTATTAATTATCTGCCCTTTATTTCTAAAATTATGATTTTTTATATGTAAAGAATTATCATCTCTCTTCACACTAAAAAGAAGGTGGGTGAAATGACTATTCTGAACGTAGCTGTAGTCGAAGTGGAAGCAACCACTGAACCAATCAAGTATTCTGGGGAAATGTTGTTAGTGTCGAAGAAAAAAATGAAAACGCTGCAAAACATGAAAAAACGCATAAAAATTGAATTTAAAAAAATCTAAAAAAAAAATCGCGATAATTAATAATCTGCCCTTCTTTTTTTTAAATCATGATTTTTTATCTGTACAGAATTATCAACTCTCTCCAAGCTAAAAAGAACAGAAAAAATGACGATTTTGAGCGTAGCTGAGGCTGAAATAGAAGTAGCCACCGAACCAATCAAGCATTCTTGGCAAAATTTCAGAATGTAAAAGAAAAAATTCGCCAAAAATCTAAAAATCACTCTACGAATTTCGCATCAACTTTATTGAAAAAAGAACAAAATTTACTATATTGGACTAAAAGACTGGAACCAGATTCCTTTTAATAATGTGGAAAAATTGCAGCAAAACGTGAAAAATACTAAAAATCGCATAAAAAATTAAATTAAAAAAATCTTTAAAAAAATTCCAAATTCGGGCTTCGAGGTGCAAAATTACTGGCATATTTATATATACTGGCACCTTTCCCACTAAATTCTGTAGCTCTGCATACAGCGGTCTCTCCAGATCACAACCGAGAAACACACAAACGTCCTTCTTTATTATTATTGAAGATAAGCATAAGAGGTGTAATAAATTTCTGCATTAAAAGGAAATGTTGACGATTTTATATTTTCTCATTTTAATTTTGCAAATAAATATACAGTAAATTAGAGATAAAGAAAAATGGAAGTTTGTGTGATAAACTCTGCTCTGCAGCTATTCTGAGTGAATGTATATGAGAAAAAGAACTAATTGGTGTAAAAATGTTTAAAAGTTTCTTTAACAGAAGTTGAATAAATGTTTTTAACTCATACACACCAAATAAAGAAATCTGTTTGCGGTTTAAAAGACAGCACAACTTTTTTCTTTAAAAAAAATTGAATTACAGAATGCTAATAATTCCATCTAAGTGGTAATAATACTGCTATTTAATATTTGAGGTTTTCAGATATAACTGGTCACTCTTATATTTATTCTGTATGCGAGTATCAATTATTGGGTGCAACTCATTTTCAGGATTTGTTTGGTTAGCATACACTCATACACATATAGGTATAGGACAATGTAAGATGAACACCTGTAAAAGAATGCAAATGTTTTATTATTAAAGGATTGGGCTACCCTTGGTCTTCATTATAGTTTGCATTGAATATGTGACTGACAAATAAAGCTTATGCAGAATTTACATCCAATCCTCGTGCAGGTCGGTCTCAAGCTCAGGTAGTACCCATCTATCCTGGTTGGTCAACTTCAGCTTTTGCCGACTGTTCTGCTTCGTAGAAGACACCTCTCCCAGGTTTGTGTAGGTTGTCATAACTCTTGACACACTGGTCATTGAAATACTGACAAGGTTGGCTCTTATTGACTTGGACACTCCAGTGAGCCGAGCTCCAATGATCAAGCCTCTTAGTGCATCAGACAGGTCGAACATAATGACGCTTTGCTGCGAGTAGAATTTTCTCATACAACTGTCACACCAGCAAATGATCCACTGATGCCTTTCCTTCTACCAACACTAGATGGCATGGCAGACTGTTACAACACATGTCAGTGTTATATTAAAACGTCGAAGTATGACACATTTTGAAATGGGTATTGATATTATTTTGTCCTATACCTGTACATGTGTGTAAGTTTAGGTGTATGCGATTAACAGTTATTTTTCTAAGTACAGGTGCAAAAAGAGCTGCAACTCATATTTGTTTTGTTATTTGTGCCACTAATGTGCTAATAACTAGTTGCAATCTTTATTATTCCCGTAATTTCTTAGTGTTCTCTCTAGGTCATATTTTTAATGGTGAAGCACCTTGCTGTTTTTAAACTGAACAAAATCCACACTGCCTTTTTTTTTAAAATAGTGAAATTCACCATTAGTTGCAGCCAGAGGTTTTTTGTAAAAAAGTTCCCCACACCTTAGTATTGCTAAATCTATGTGCCCAAAAGCTAACAAAAAATTGAATTCTGTATTTTAGAAAGGGCACAAGTCACATTTTTTAAAATGGATGTTTGGGTAAAAATATATTCTACTGGAGTAGCTGCTTTATATTTTAAAAAGGCACATTTTTAACTTGGCTACATTCATTGTTATGGACGTTAGAAAACGCGTTTTTTTAAGAAAGGGCACATAATCTGTATACGTGTCCTTTTCCCAGTGAATGAGCCTTTGAAGAAAAAAACCCTATTAATGAAAAGAAACTGAAGATATAAAAAAAGTTCTGAAATATTAAGTGGAGAGGCAAAATCAGAGCCTGATTATCCCAAAAGCACCTAAAGCACATACTACCCTTCAAAAATTTAAAAGCGACCCAAAAATGACTATGAAGAGGACACTCTAATGCCCACTTTCATTATTTTACATTGCATTTTTAATTTTTTTTTTGGAAAAAAAAGAAGTTTTTAATCCAAGAGGAAATCTACGCAGTACTTTACGAATTTTATTTAATAGGGAAATATGAATGTCATCAACAGATTGTTTTTAGCAACCTGGTGTGCATGTTAGAAACCACCCGGAAGTTTGACGTACAGCTATATGTACTAAATATATATGAAATATATACAGGGAACATAGAAAAGTTGTTTAATAAAATGCATGTGATCTCGGCCAAGGTACTATATAATATTAGTATCATTAGTATCGGAATATTATTAGTATCATTGGTGAGTTTTCCTGAATGAAGAATTAAGAAATCTTTTGCCAAATGAAAAGGATGCCCGAAAATGATAACGGGCTTGCCGTGAACTTTCAGTCAGGCGACTCTTTTTTCTCCTGTAGGAAACATTTGGAAAAAAAATATGGTGGACAAATTATGAATGAAAATCAAATTATCTGGAGCTTATACCAACATTTAGTTTTAAAAGTAAACTTTGTGACAATTTGGCAATCATTTGAAAAAAAAATGTTATTTTTTTAATCTTTTTTACTTTAACGAGCTTCAAAAAATAATTAATTAATTAAAAAGATAGTCTTTGGTTAATTGAGCGCCAGAAAAAAAACTTATTTCCTGCACACACACTTGCCGTGGACTTTCAGTCAGGCGACTCTTTTTTTTCTCCTGTTGGAAGCATTTGGAAAAAAGTATGGTGGACAAATTATGAATGAAAATCAAATTATCTGGAGCTTATACCAACATTTAGTTTTAAAAGTAAACTTTTTGACAATTTGGCAATCATTTGAGAAAAAAATGGTTATTTTTTTTATCTTTTTTACTTTAACGAGCTTGAAAAAATAATTAATTAATTAAAAAGATAGTCTTTGGTTAATTGAGCGCCAGAAAAAAAACTTATTTCCTGCACACACACTTGCCGTGGACTTTCAGTCAGGCGACTCTTTTTTTCTCCTGTTGGAAGCATTTGGAAAAAAGTATGGTGGACAAATTATGAATGAAAATCAAATTATCTGGAGCTTATACCAACATTTAGTTTTAAAAGTAAACTTTTTGACAATTTGGCAATCATTTGAAAAAAAAATGGTTATTTTTTTTATGTTTTTTACTTTAACGAGCTTGAAAAAATAATTAATTAATTAAAATGATAGTCTTTGGTTAATTGAGCGCTAGAAAAACGATCGACTTCCTTTTTTCTTAAATGAAGGAAATCGGTTGAATAGTTCTCGAGAAAATTTTTCGTCCAGTTAGAATAAAAAGTGGTTTCGAGAAAAGCAAGTTCAAACTTTTACTATAATGTCAAGATCAACAAGTGGCATTACGCTTAACGAATAAAAAATATTGCAAAGAATTAGAATATCGCGAATTTTCTTTAGGTCAACACATGTGTGGAATGCAAAAAGTAAAAAAATCTAAAATTTTGAACCGAACAAGTACAACCCATACTCTGACTTCAGACAACATAGACTTTTCTTTCCCTTTCACCGGAGCCTGAAAAGTGAGGCAGACATGTGTCACGTGTGTTACGGAATTAAGGTTTTCAAAACTGCGATATTTCGTTACTCTTGGTGTCGAGGAATTAATTATTAGTAAAAGTAATTTTCTCTAAATATATTATTAAAATATAATTTAGCATTTAAGGTTATTTGGGTTTTTATCGAAGTCCATTTATAGTCCAGGCATTAGGAGATAAAAATGAGCAAATAAAAGAAAGTTTTGGTGTAGTTTTTTTGGGGTGGTCGCTGAACACGAATCTAAGGTTATCCAACAAAATTTTTTCCGGAAAATACATTTTTTTACAAAAAACGTGTAAAAAACAGACTTTTCTCCGTTTTTTCAAAAAAACTCCAAAACTGTGCATTTTACGTGAAAGTCGGCAGTATATGAATTAAAGAGAATAAAATTCCCTATATTTTATGCATTAAAAGTTTTTTTCTCTGATCAATGGTTTAGCCGTGAAAGTGCCGCAAAAAAGGGTGTTAAAAACAAAAAACTGTAAAAAAAAAACGGGAATTACGGTAGTGTATGTCGATGTAACATGGAAACTAACCATTTTACGCAAACGGTAACCATTAATAATACTAAAGATTAAATGTTTGACTGTATTTTATGTATTTGAGGTAGAGGAAAAGTGCGGATCCTGCGCCAGGGGAAGGTGAGAGCAGTGGAGCAGTTCCACCTTCTCTCATGAGTCGAAGGTGCTCCTCCGCCGGAGTGCTCATACTGTAAGAGGCGGTAAAATTGTGAGGTATAAAAGACAAAAAAAATTGTAAAAAAAAGGAATTACGACTCTATACGTCAATGTAACATGTAAATTAACCATTTTAAAGAAACGTTAATGATACTAAAAACTATATGATTGACTACATTTTACAATGTAGTTGTCTGATAATAAATACGGCGACACATTATGAATCATGATTTAATTATAAATTATTATGTACATTAGTAACAAACATTAGTATATTTACATAAAGTCAAAAAGCAAAATTCTTATTTTCGCAATCTTTTCTTTGAAGGTACCTGCTGTTTATCGACATCTACAACATAGAAAATAGACGTATGGAATTAGTGGATTTTTTATTTACTACCAATATTATAGAATAAATGTTTTCTTAATGGTAATTATTTCATCCCTTGTGGCATGACTTGTTCCTCTTCCATTGGGTTCACGGATTCAATGGGTGGGCAATCCATCTCCAGCTCGGTTTCAGGGTATAACTCGTCTTCCTCATCTTGATTCACCACTGAGATGTTGTCGCAGTTCCCTTCACAGTTGAGGAACATGTTGGAACAATAAAGACCTGCCTTCTTTCACCCACAATTTTGTTGGCAGTTCTTTTTTCACTTACATGATACAAGCTTCAACAACGCAGGGGGAGCAGGGGATAGTAAAGTAAATACAGGCTCAAAGCCAATATTTGTTTTTTCCATCCTCACTCATCAGCATTTTTTTAAATTCCTAGCCATTGCTGCACCTGGTGAAATACTCTTAAAGAGTGCTGCCTTGCTGCAGCTGCAGATGGTGGTAAAGCAGCAGTATCTGAATTGTATTTAAATGCTGACTTCTTGTACGATATATACCTTAGGTGGTTCAGCGAAGGCACATTCGTCCCCCTAATAACCGTACAGCAAGACCAGGAAACGTTCCCCAGCAGTTGCAATCATCTCTTGAGTAGCGTTGGAGTCTTTAAATACTTTAACAGCGTCAGCAACATCTGAATTCTTTACAAGAGTATTAAGGAACTTCATTTTTCCTTGCATAAATGGTGCTGACCTTGTATCACACCCGCTCATAGCATGTAGGAAGAGGATGTTTTCCGCAACCGTTGAACTCACAGCGTTAATTGGAGAAAATATCACTGAAAAAACAGTGATTTTTCCAGATTTTAAAAAGAAAACGTTTTTAGTCCTGCAGAGAGCTATCAAAATGACCAAGAGGTGTACATCCTTCCCAACTATAATCACCGTCTTATTTGATGGAGACAAAGACAAAGCAGTGTTTATAATCAAGGTGTCTGCATCTTCTTTTGCTTGCTTGCATGTAATATCTGCTGATGAAAACTTATCACTCATCATAGATATTAACCGACTCTTGTTTTTTGGGTTAGCAAGAAACTTTTCTTTGCAAATGGTAGGTATCATTGTACCGTCAAATAACAATATCCGTTGAAGAATATTTCCTTGCTCGTCGCATATGCTCAGCAGTTTTTGTACCACCTTGTAAGTCATCAGGGTAGCCATCAAAGACAACTACGTCCTGCGGTTGGTACCGTGACTATACGTACTCAACATATTTATCGCAGATTGTTGAAAAAGGCTGATTCTTAGGCCAAACAACCCTATGCAATAAAAACCTACCATCAATGACGAATTGAATTCTGCCGCTGAACCGCTTGTTTGTTAGGGGTTTGAATGCCTTGTAGAGAGTAGATTTGGTTAATTTTTTTAAACCATTGTCGAATAGGGATAAGGAATAATATTTGTTGCTAATGCACATAATTATTTATAGTTAAATAATGATTGATAATGAGTCGTCGTATTTATTATCAGGCAACTTCATTGTAAAATTTAGTTAATCCTACATATTTCAGTATCATTAATAGTCAACGTTTGCTTAAAATGATTAATTTTCATAGTACATCGAGACAGGGCCATAATTCCCTTTTTTACAGTTTTTTCTCTTTTATGCACTCCCAATATTATCGCCTCTTAAAATACGAGCTCTCCGGAGGAGTAGCACCCTCGACTCATGAGAGCAGCTGGATCTGACCTACTGCTCCTACCTTCCCCTGGTGTCGGATCCGCACTTTTCCTCTACCTCAAATACATAAAATATAGTCAAACATGTAATTTTTAGTAACATTAATAATTAACATTTGCATAAAATGATTAGTTTCTATGTTACATTGACATACAGTACCGTAATTCCCGTTTTTTTACAGCTTTTTGTTTTTAACACCCATTTTTGAGGCACTCTCACGGCTAAACTATTGATCAGAGAAAAAAACTTTCAGTACGTAACATGTAGGAAATTTTATTCTCTTTAATTCGTATACTGCCGACTTTCACGTAAAATGCATAAATTTGGAATTATTTTGAAAAAATGGAGAAAAGTCCGATTTTTTACACGTTTGTTGTTAAAAAAAGTATTTTCCGGAAACATTTTTGTTGGAAAACCTCGGATTCATGTTCAGCGACCCAAAAAACATAAAGGGACCCTTCCCCCCCCCTAAAAAACTACACCAAAACTTCCCTTTATTTTCTACCAAATGACTGGACTATTATGTGTGTGACAAACATACATTTTGTTATGATCAAACTGAGAGGAAAGATTATGCTAAAGGCAAAAATCAAACTTAGAAAATTTGAAAAACATTCAAAATGAATAAAATGAAATATTTTATGTCTGTTTGTAATCGTAAGACAGTTCTAAATTCCAAACAAGCTACTTTGTGTCACATTTTTTAATTCATTTGTCTTCGCAAATATATCAGGCAGGTGCTCTTATTAAGAAATTTTGTTATCAAATTGTTGCTATCTTACGGTAATGGTAGACTAATTTTCACAAAATGTTCTCGAAGTTGGGTTTTTTAATCAAATTTCCAGATGCTTCAGTCCAGTATAGGAAAAGACAGCCATCCTGAGAAAACAATCGCTTATATCTCAGGTTGCAATTCATTTATTGGAAAATGAAAAACAACTGCTCGATTACAAATCACTCCAGTAATCATTTTACATGTAATTCTTTTATTTGCCCCACCAGCGGCTGAGAGATTCTGCTCTCAAAGCTGCTAGACGGGAGGTACTGGGTTCAAACCCTGTCGCGCTCGTCGACCTAACCGTTCTGAGTTTTCCGTGGTTTTCTTCGAACCTTGTCTTAAACGCGAGTTAGGATCCCTTAGAAAGGCCCCCACGGAGGGCACTCTTTTACGGACTATATCCCTCGGGTAGATAATCGGCAGTCATAAATCAACCAACCAACCAATCATTCTTTTATCTTTAAAAATGAGTCAGGAAATGTGGCAGAAAGTATCGCGTTGTTCAACGGTAAAAAATATTTTTTGAGAACCCTAACTCTGCCCCATTCAGTGCAGAATAGTTAATTATAGCCACACTAAAAAGTAATAAATTAAACAATTTCTGTTATTTGAAACGTTTTACTTTGAAGAATATCTATAAATACACTAGGATCATATATTTTTGAAATCGGTTAAAATAGTTCAGTTAAAAAAGTTTTATAGGATAAAAAACTATGCATGTAGCAAATTATATCTCTTTTACAGACACATATTGGACTATATCGTGGTGGGCAGTGTCCAACCCTTTTTTTAATTTGCCTTTTTTTTAGTTTATAATTTTTGTTATTTAAAGATTAATTATTTGGATAGAGATATATTTCTAAAAAGTATTTTCTTATTACCTACTGTTGCTAGATTTTAAAAAGCGGAAATAAGAATATTTCCAAACATTTTTCAATTAATTATATAATTACATGTGAATATTAAAAGAAAAAGAGAACTTTAAAATAATTAAATTATTACTTGCAGAAAGAGTTAAATGGTGAACATTACGTTCTACCTAAAATAACATATTTAAAACGTCATATTGGAAACGATTTTTTTAGTGTCTAAAACAAAACCGTTTTTCTAGACGTTATTATAATTACATTAGACGCAACGACATTTTTTTACTTAAAAGGGGACCGCACAGATTTTGATGATTTTAAAGCATGTTGTAGGGGTCATACCCCTAACTATTCAAGTCAAAGGTTTCTTTTAAATGGGCTTTAGTTTTCGAGAAATTTCGGATAAAAGTTCAGCATGCATTTCAAATACCCATTAGTTCACGATCCTGAACAAGATCTACGTGGTGCGGAGCCAGCGCTCGCGATTTGAGAGCCGGACATGAGGGTTCTGTCCTCTCATGTGACTTTTACCTTTTTTAAATAAATTTTATATATTTGTCGCATTAAAAGTTTTATGCAGAATTATGAATTCTGCATCTTTGAACTTTTTGAGATTTTCCCAACAAATTCCATTTACATTTTTGAATTTTTCGTGAAAATTTATAGTTTTTGCACAATTTTTATTCTAATATTTCTGTTGACGAAAATCCAAACTAATTTATGTCTTGATATCTCGTCTTTTTAAAATGATTATTGTTTACATTTATGTATATTTACTTACTTATTTATCGTATTTATGAAATATTTTATTTTTTTATTTGCATTTTCTATTTAAAAAAATTAAATGATTAAGAAGAAATTAACAAAATAATATATCCTTTTAATATTTGAATTGTTCTAAATATATTGAAATATGTTAACTGCTGAAATACTGAAATATTTATCATCGCCGACATCGACATTTTTAGTTTATTAAATATGGAACTAATTGTGTGATACATATCGCAAAAATATCTAAACAAATTCCGCATTAAAAATCGCTTTTCAATATATTCTTTACGTAAATTGTTTTAACAATATTGGAAGAATGTATAAATTAGCATATTATATATTCTTTAAATACTTAAATTGTGATAAATATATTCAAAAATGCATTAAATTTGAAAAAGAAATTATTTCAAACGTGGTAATTCTCTGCAAAGGAAGTTAAACGAAATGGATAAAAAGAAAATTTTATTTATTCTGATTTTACCGTAAAAGTTATGTAACAAGATATATGCAAACCCAAGTAGTATAAAGCATGATCAATAGAAACAAAGGGGAAAAACATGTTATAAAAAGCTGGTGGGAGTAGATTATTTTGTTACTGGAGTAAAAAATGCGTGACAAATGACAAAACTATCATTTAATTATCTCGTATTTTTCAATCACAATCGACATATTTTTTTTTTTACGTTCTTTTAGCAAAGATTTATTTAAAGATCACTTTTTATTACTGAGTTTGTTGGAAATTTTGTAAAAAATTATTTTAAAATAGGTAAGAAATTTAAAGGAAATAAGAAATTTTAAAGCTTGCTGTGTTGAAACTCATTTTTCCCCCCTAGCACAAAACTATAAATACAGTTTTAACAACCCCATTACTTTGAATTTTGCTTTGTGAGAAATTAAATATATATATTTTTTAATTAATTTTAAGTCAGAAATATGTGTACATTTTTTCAAAAATTGATGCACTACACAAAAGTTAACACGCACATAAATTAGCCCAAAAGCTTATCATATAATAATAATAATAATTACTTAGATGAATTGAATAAAATATATATTATTAATAGTGCCTAATTAAAAATTCAGTGACCTAATTTTAAAACTAAACTTGTATTGCTTGAATAATAAAAAATAAAATTCTTATAAAGTCGGAAATCCGAAAGCATTTGTAAAAGATAAACAAGCATCCATTTAAAAATTATATAAATAGATTTTTTTCCTTCTAAAAACATTTTTAAAATTAGTATAAAATACATAGTACAAAGATAGTATAAAAAAAAATTTAGTTTTTTATAAAACACAAGTTTTTGCATGCTTTTTTATGTATAAAAATAACTATAGATTCCTACAGAAAATATTTATATAGGCTTTTTCTTTCTGTGCAAATTTCACGCCCAACGCCTCCATCAAATGCACGATGACGAAAACTACACTACACAAATGGGCGGACCATGAGAACTTTCTGTTCTCTTCGGTCAAGATTACAAACTTCATCCGATATGCTGAATGTCGACAGATATCTGGAAATGTCCAAAAAATGATATTGTTTTTTATGAATGTCAATAGATATCCCTGAATGTTGTAATAGTAATATCATTTTTACAACATTGGCCAATGTAACCAAATATTAAAAGTAAGGCATTAAAAAGTTAAGTTTTTTTTAAATGGCAAAATTATTAAATTTTATTTTTTAGAATACTATTTCTGTATTATGATGTCATAAGTAATGCAAAAAGCTCTTTTGAATGTTTTCTTTTTAAAACTAATTTTAAGTTATGTCTGTCGGCAAATGTTGTAAATTTGACGTACGACATTCAGCGACTTTTAAAATTTGGCCAATATTGCTGTGGATATTAGCCGATATATCTGTGCTACCTGGGATATATAGCATAAAATACATTCATAAATACGTTTATAGGGACATGACTGCGCTAATTTACAAGTTGTATAATTGAAAGAGACGTTGTAATTGATTATGATGAAGTTTCGTCTATCCTCATCACTCGCTATTTGAATCCATGTAACTTCCTAATCAAAAAACTATTTATGAGTGAACTCTCAAATACATTGAAAAAGCATTAAAATCCCATGGAGTTTCTCTTTCTACTTTCGAGTTACCAATTACTAAAGATAGTAATGATGTATTAACTGCTAATATGGAATCTTCTGTAAACCCAAATCTAAATTATGATTTAATGATACAGCAAGCTAATGACAAACAACTGATTTTCATTAATGCAATTGTTTGTGTGATGCAACAGAATAATACGAATAAAAGTAATGTGTACTTCGTAGATGGCCCAAGAAGTGCAAATCATTTGTATATAAATGTTTAATCGAAAAGTGTTTTGATTTTGTATTATAAGTTATGCCAACTGCATGGACTGGTATTGCTTCTATGCAGATACCAAATGGTCGTTCGTATAGTTCATAGCAGATTTCAATTACCTTTAAATCTACATGAAACTTTTATATTGTCTCTGTCATGCAACCAACACCCTTACAACCCTTTTATTAAAAGTAAACGGAAGTGAAGAGAAGAAAGAAGAAATGGTGGTTTGTTCGGAGGAGTAGGATGTGGAAATGCATCCGAGTATATTTTGGTTGTTGTAAAAAGTAATGTGGTTTAGTGAAATTTTTATGAATATTAGTGAAAATGTATATAGTTTAAATATTATTGTAAATACTAGCTCTCGTATTTAATAAACTCTATATTTCAATTTTAAAAAGAAGAATCGGTGCGTCATTCGGCTGTCATGATATTACAGTCTCTAAACATTAATTGTAAGGCTGCATCTGACATTGACACTAAGTCTGCATGCTTAATTATATGGGATGAAGCACCCATGGCCAATGCATATGCATTAATGTGCATGGATATTATAAACAATAATGTTCTTTTTGGAGGAAAAGTAATTCTCCTTGGAGGAGATTTTTGAAATTTCCTACCACTGATTCCCCATGCTTCAAGACAAAGTATAGTTCAAAACTGCACCAAAATTTCCCCTTTTTTGTAGGAAAAGTAATTCTTCTTGGAGGAAATTTTTGGAAGTTCCTACCACTGATTCCATATGCTTCAAGACAAAGTATAGTTCAAAACTGCACCAAGATTTCTCCTTTTTGGTCAGAATTTCAGGTATTTAAATTAATAAAAATTAGGGGATTAAGACCAGATAATTTCGAAATTTTAGCTTAAAATAAGTAATGAAAAAAATGTTTGCATGAATGAAGAACTCCCCCGAAGACCCAAATAAAGTAGATTTACTATCACCATAGCATAAAATGACACCACTCCCCGAAAATTTGGAGAAAGAGTTTACATCTTCAAATGCTAGCATGAAATTTGCTAAAATTTCAATTGTAGCTCCAAAAAAAAAAACGTACATTGCGATGAAATTAATTATAAAGTTATGAATGAATCGAATACTCGTTACGGCCAGAACATAAATGAGCGTAAATAACTTAATAATTAAAAATGAAAAATAAATATTTCAATTTCCAGATCAATTTTTAAATAGCTTAGAATTAAATGGTTTGCTTCATATTCTAACTTTAAAAATTTCAGCTATTGTAATTTTATTAAAATTGAAACGCAACCCAAGGTCTTTTAAATGAAACCAGATTAATTGTGCAAAACATGTATAAAAATTGTTTAGATCTAGAAATTATTACTGGAGAAAGAGTTGGGCAAATGATCTGGAATTGGTCTAATACTATCAGACACAACTTTTCCCTTTTCATTTAGAAGACGTCAATTTCCAATTAGTATGATGATTAATAAAGCACAAGGACAAACATTGGATTGTTTGGGCATTTATTTACTTAGACCACTATTTAGCCATTGCCAGATTTATGTCACGATGTCTGAAGTACGTTCTTTTAAAAACTTGAAAGTGCAAATAGTGTCAAAAGTAGTACAACTAATGTGATATATAAGGAAGTACTTAAAAAAAGGGGGGGGGATGCATCGTTAAACCAGCATGAAATATGATTACACATTTATTATATAAAATTAAATAAAATTAATATTTTCTTCTAAGTACATGTTATTTTATTCATGAGCTTAAATTGTAACACACTTATTTAATATCTTCTCTTCCGTCAAATTTTGACAGGTGCAACTACTTTCAAATAAACGAGTGGAAAAAAGTCTAATCTATGAGCCTGATTCTGAGCACTGTCAAATTAACTGTCATATCGTATAAAAGTGCTTGAATTTGTTGATAATGACAGATTCACATTCAAAATGCGATTCTATCATATTTTATTTTCAATATTGCATATTCTTACACAAAGGATCCTGTGTCATAAATTTTAATGAGTCAGTTTTTGGAATTAAATAATATCACTCTTGAAACGCATACCTAGATTGAAATATATAGCATTGGCTTTATTAGCTTAACCTTTTCAACAATAACAAAGGCTGGTGTGTTCATTTTCCTAGTTTATATGAATGCTTACACTAAAGAAGGAAGCATCATGACTGGATATATATACTTTGTTTATCACATGCTTCCATTATAAGAAGGTTATGATTTTCTAAAGCAGCAACATGTGTTTTAATTAACACATTCTATCCATGATACCCAACATGTTCTTGCTGCTTTAAAATTATTATATTTATAAACATTTATAAAGATGATTGTACATTTGATTACAGAAATCATCCATTTTGTTATCGTCCTGTTTAATCACTCAATGATGCATTTTTTAACTGTAAAGAATGAATTTAAATTTTTAGAATGAGTAAACAAAATAATATAAATAACCAAATTGTGGCAGAATTACAAATTGCACTCTTAATACAATGTTCATAATAAATTTGTTGAAATTACAGCTTAAAAACAGTGTTGTTATTTTTTCCACTTAAAAACAAAATTAAAAAACGCTGGACAAACCTAAAATTCACTTTATTTGTAATGATGAACAATGATATATGTCAAATGAAATAATTAAAAAAAGTATTTCCATATTAATCCTAATGTGTTAAATTTCGAAACCAAATCTTAATTGCAGGTGGTGCAATTAATATTATGATATACTTTGATATTGTAAAATTGATATATCAATGCAAGCTAGAGAAGGAAGCATCACCGGTAGATATATACTTTGTTTATTGTATTCTTTTTAATAATAAATTTCAGATTTTCTGAAGCAGCAACATGTGATTTAATTAACAAATTCTCTCCATGGCACCCAACTTGTTCTTGATGCTTAAAAATTATTATGTTTATAAATATCACTGTACATTTGATTACAGAAATCATCTATTTTGTAATCTTTCAGTTCGATCATCTAATGACATACTTTTTATAATAATGAATTTTTTATATAATGAATTGAAATATTTAGAATGAATAAACAAAATAATATAAAATAACCAAATTGTGGCACAGTTACAAATTTTAACTTTAAAGCAAAAACCATAATACATTTGTTGAAAATTCTGCTTCAAGACAGGGTTGTTATACATTACACTTTTTTATAAATGTCAAAGATGCTGGACAAAACTACAATTCACTTAATTTGTAAAAATAGCCATATTTATAATAATTAACTAGATGGAACCCGTCAAAATTTGACGGCAAAAAACTTGATAGTACCATAAAAATAAAATTCATAGCTGCTTTAAAATGTTTGAAACTTTTGCAGAATAATTCAAATAAATAAAAAACCCACTTTGAATTAAAGCTAGGTTGAAGAACAGCAATTGGCTAAGTTTCACTGGCACATGTACTCGCGGAATTTCTTTCATCTGACACATTTAGCGCTGTTGTGCAAGTAAATGGTAAGTGCCCCCTTGGGGAGGGGGAAATGGCGGGATGGACCAAGGAGATGCATAACATGAATAAGCAGTCAAAGACCTTTCAAACGATATGTAACATGAGGGGTGTGTGCAAAATTTTAAAAAGTACCCCCTTGGGGGGGGGGGATAAAGTAGGGGATGGACACTGAACATGCATAATATGATTAAGTGGTCACAGACCTTTCCAACGATATATAACATGAGGGTTGTGTGCAAAATTTAGAAAAGTACCTCTTTGGGGGGGGGGCAAAGCGGGGAGATGGACATCAGAGATATGCATATGATTAAGCAGTCACAGACCTTTCCAACGATATATGACATGAGGGTTGTCTGCAAAATTTAGAAAAGTACCCCCTTGGGGGAGGAGGGGGGGGCAAAGTGGGGAAATGGACATTGGAGATATGCATATGATTAAGCAGTCACAGACCTTTCCAACGATATATGACATGAGGGTTGTCTGCAAAATTTAGAAAAGTACCCCCTTGGGGGAGGGGGGGGCAAAGTAGGGGATGGACACGGAACATGCATAATATGATTAAGTGGTCACAGACCTTTCCAACGATATATAACATGAGGGTTGTGTGCAAAATTTAGAAAAGTACCTCTTTGGGGGGGGGGGCAAAGCGGGGAGATGGACATCAGAGATATGCATATGATTAAGCAGTCACAGACCTTTCCAACGATATATGACATGAGGGTTGTCTGCAAAATTTAGAAAAGTACCCCCTTGGGGGAGGGGGGGGGCAAAGTGGGGAAATGGACATTGGAGATATGCATATGATTAAGCAGTCACAGACCTTTCCAACGATATATGACATGAGGGTTGTCTGCAAAATTTAGAAAAGTACCCCCTTGGGGGAGGAGGGGGGCAAAGTGGGGAGATGGACATTGGAGATGCATAATATCATTAAGCGGCCACAGACCTTTCCAACAATATATGACATGAGGGGTGTCAACAAAATTTAGAAAATTGCCCCCTTAAGGGGGGGTGGGGAAGTGGCGGGATGGACCCCGGAGATGCATAACATGAATAAGCAGTCAAAGACCTTTCCAACAATACGTAACATGAAGGGATTGTGCAAAATTTACAAAAGTACCCCCTTGGGGAGGGCAAATTGGGGGGATGGACACCGGAGTTGCATAATATGATTAAGCGGTCACAGACCTTTTTAACGATATATAACATGAGTGGTATGTGCAAAATTTAGAAAAGTGCCCCAATTGGCAGGGGGGGGGGGATGGACCACACAGATGCATAACATGAAAAGGCAGTCACAGGCCTTTCGAACGATATATCATATGAGTGGTGTCAACAAAGAAAAGTCTCCGCCCCGTGTAGGCAAAACATACTCCCCCGCCGCCATAATTATTGATGCGGACTCATTTTTTAAATTCGTTCGCACCCCTCTTCTCCCGCAAAATGTTGTGAATTTTAAAAACTCCACTTACAAATTTTTTTATACCAAAAGCACTTATGTCCGTCGTCTGCATGCAGAGTTTTGTGCTTACAGACGCCAGACACAACAACACACACACAGACAGACGTTTACCGACATTAATAGTATAGATGATACTCAGTGCCTACACATTTCACCCTTTATAATTCAGCCAATGAGTTGACGGTTGTTCATTTCCAGAAACGAAACAATAATTCTTTAGGATGAATTTTGTTTGTTTGATACACCGTGGCAGAATGCGTGCAATGCAGCGACAGGCGTCACAAACTTTTTAGGGCACCTGCAGACTAAAAACATATAATCAATCTTCGCGGGAAAAAAATCCTAGATTTCGTCAAATGATCACGGGAAAAACACTAATTTCATCAAAGGATCATGTAAAACGTGAATTTTGTTAAAAGGCCACAGAAAAACGCGATTTACACAAAAGATGAACAAATTTTGTCAAAGAATCGCAAAGCAGGAAATTTCACCCAAAGATAGCGCTTTCTTGCCAAACTTCGTCTAAAAATTGCGGAATAAAATGTATTTTATCAAAAAATCGCTGGAAAATGCACATTTCGTTAAAGTATCGCAAGAAAAATGCGAATTTATTCAAAGATTGCTGAAAAAACGTGAATTTCATCAAAGGATTGCTGAAAATTCATGAATCTTATCAAAAGGCAGCAGAGAAAATGTGATTATTATCAAAGCATTGCGAAAAAAGAAAATTTCGTCTAAGGATCACAGAAAAACGCAAATTTCATAAAAGAATCGTGGAAAATAACGCAAATTTCGTGAAAAAAAAAAAATCGCAGAAAAAACACAAATTTCGTCAAATTATCGCTGAAAAAAAAACACGAATTACGTCATAGGATAGCTGAAAAAATTAGGAATCGAATCTCAACAAAAAAAAGATACGGAAAAAAATGCGAATTTCATTAAAGAATCGCAAAAAAAAATGCGAATTTTGTTAAAGCATTGCGCAAAGAATGTGAATTTTTTGAAAGGTTCGTGTGAAAAATGAAACTGTCTGTATTAAAAACAGCACACACACAAACATCTATACAAACCTCAATACACACAAACATATTATAGGCAGGGCTTGAAATTCAATTTTTCCAAAGACGGGAGTCTCCCTACCAACATTTTTAAATGGAGGGGAGTTGTAATGTTTGGGAGGGAGAAAAAAATCTTTAAACCCCACTATTCTTTTACGTGCTATTTAAAGAATTACATTAATGCAGACATGAGAAAATACCATTGAAAAAATTAAGTCAACTGAGAATGATTATGTAAAATGTTTATTTTTATTATAAAAAAGGGAAGAAAGTTAAGTTTTATATATGCAGTGTATTTTTCAAGTTCCATTAAATGTGTTAGGGACCCTTAACAATTAGGTTGTTAAATAAATTTCTGACTTTAGATTTTACTTGATTGAGATTCACCGATCGATCGTGGAAAAGACGCAAAGTTCATCAATCTGTCGCGGAAAAAACGCTAAGTTCGTCGATCTGTCACCAAAAAACGCAAAGTTCGTTAATCAGTCGTGGGAAAAAAGCAAATTTCGTCGATCGATTGCAGAATAAACACAAAGTTCGTCGATATGTCCCCAAAAAACGCAAGGTTAGTCGATCAGTAACTTAAAAAACGCAATGTTCGTCGATCTGTCGCAGAAAAAACTCAAAGTTCGTTGATCTGTCACGGAAAAAACCACAAAGTTCGTCGATCAGTCGCGGAAAAAACACACAGTCCGTCAATTGGTTGCGGGGAAAAAAAATCACGAAATTTATCGTTTGGTTGCAGGTAAATTAAATGCAAATTTCTCCAAAAATGCTGAAATTTTTTGGGCGGGAGGCTCCCGCTCATGATCTTTTTTGGGCGGGATTTCAAAATTTTCCGCGCGAATCCCGCCCTGAAATTCAAGCCCTGATAGGTATAGTTTTAATCTGAAATAATATACTAAACTTGAACTAACTTTTGAAAAATCGGGTTAACCCAAATCCAACTTGCAGAAATCTACACTCAGTCTGAAATCGACTCGAACCATAAAGACAGTTAACCGAACTTGCAACAAAAATAATTATTTTCTGTGAATTTTCTGATTTTTTCTTTTCTCAGAAATGCTGTAGTCATTTTGTCCCCCAATTTTGCCCTTTACAATTCAGCCAATGAGTGGAGGGGGCCAAAGGAGCGTTCCTCATCACAAACGAAAGATGAGATACGTTCGTTTGATGTCGTTGTTGAAAATTTATGGATTTCTATTATTAAAGTAATTTTTTCATTTTACCGTATTTATTTTCTTTTTGTGTTGTATGTATTTTGCTACTTTGAATTTTTTTAAACTAACCCTTTTTTTTTTTTTTTTGGAGAGTGAGAGAGAGAGATTTAGTAATTTGGTGACACGAAGCTCAGCAAATTCTTAAAATCCACAAATCGTTTCCAATGTAAACAATGAAATTTACAATTAAGTTGCAAGTGCAAAATTTCAGTTTTTTAAAATTTTCATGTCATTCTGTACACATTTTAATATGTCATTCTGATCATTATACATATTTAGTTATGCATTATTAATTATTTACTTGACCTTTACTTTTAATATTTTAAATATTTCAAACTTACAGCTGAATGTAATTATTAAAACATTTGAAATACTGCATTCGAAAAATGAAATTTCAGCTTAGAAACTCGACAATTAAAAAATTTAAAGTAGAAAAGTACTTATGATATAAAAAGAAGAAAAAAAAATACACCAGAATTTATCTGTATTACGAAAGCGGGAGAAATGATTTTCTGTGCTATACGAAAAGATATCCAAATAACTCAATCATGAACATAGAAATAGGTATTGGTTTTTATGTTCAGGTGCACTCAATCCAAACTTGAAACTTTTAAAACGGTCATTGAATGAATGAAATTCATCTCCCGCCTTTCACATCCAGAAAACTTGCTGTGTCGCCAATTATGTTTATATTTTATATATATATAAAAAAATAATAATTCAGGCACTTTTCCGTTATACGGACACCATTGTCGCCAAACATACATACATACATACATTTTGGCATAGTATCCGTATAACAGAAAAGTACTAAAGTTCATGGTTTAAAATCACAATAAAATATCATGAAATTTATTGATTAGTTGTGGGAAAATATCGGGGAAATAATGTGTTTTTCGTGAACTTTTTGTTTTGTTAACAATGTGGTTAGAGAGACAGGGGGAAATCCAGAAAACTTGCTGTGTCGCCAATTATGTTTATATTTTATATATATATATATAAATAATAATTCAGGCACTTTTCCGTTATACGTACACTATTGTCGCCAAACATACATACATACATTTACATACATACATACATTTTGGCATATTGTCCGTATAACAGAAAAGTACTAAAGTTCATGGTTTAAAATCGCAATAAAATATCATGAAATTTATTGATTAGTTGTGGGAAAATATCGGGGAAATAATGTGTTTTTGTGAAATTTTTTGTTTTGTGTTGTTGTGTTTAATTGTAAGCATTCATTATAATTTTCAGTGCATTATTAAATTGAAATTTTTGTTTAAAATATGTAAACAAAACAGTGACCAGAAACCTGCACAATTTCTAATATAGATAGATAGATGCAACGAATACAGTATTTCAAATGTTTTAATAATTACATTTAGCTGTAAGTTTGAAATATTAAAAGTAAAGGCCAAGTAAATAATTAATAATGCATAACTAAAAGTAATTGTCGAGTGTTTAAACTAATTTCATTTTACGAATACAGTATTTCAAATGTTTTAATAGTTACATTCAGCTGTAAGTTTGAAATATTAAAAGTAAAGGCCAAGTAAATAATTAATAATGCATAAGTAAAAGTAATTGTCGAGTGTTTAAGCTGAAATTTCATTTTACGAATACAGTATTTCAAATGTTTTAATAGTTACATTCAACTGTAAGTTTGAAATATTAAAAGTAAAGGCCAAGTAAATAATTAATAATGCATAACTAAAAGTAATTGTCGAGTGTTTAAGCTGAAATTTCATTTTACGAATACAGTATTTCAAATGTTTTAATAGTTACATTCAGCTATAAGTTTGAAATATTAAAAGTAAAGGCCAAGTAAATAATTAATAATGCATAACTAAAAGTAATTGTCGAGTGTTTAAACTAATTTCATTTTACGAATACAGTATTTCAAATGTTTTAATAGTTACATTCAGCTGTAAGTTTGAAATATTAAAAGTAAAGGCCAAGTAAATAATTAATAATGCATAAGTAAAAGTAATTGTCGAGTGTTTAAGCTGAAATTTCATTTTACGAATACAGTATTTCAAATGTTTTAATAGTTACATTCAACTGTAAGTTTGAAATATTAAAAGTAAAGGCCAAGTAAATAATTAATAATGCATAACTAAAAGTAATTGTCGAGTGTTTAAGCTGAAATTTCATTTTACGAATACAGTATTTCAAATGTTTTAATAGTTACATTCAGCTGTAAGTTTGAAATATTAAAAGTAAAGGCCAAGTAAATAATTAATAATGCAAAACTAAATATGTATAATGATGAGATTTTTTTTTTCTTGAATTATTCAGTGAAACTCGTCTTATAAATGTACGCAAATAATTCACATCAAAATCTTAAAATAACAAAGTTTTCTTTCGTGTTTAGCTATGCTTAATAACCAAAAAAGCTTGATTAATACAAAAATTATTTTTTAAAAATACTGTGATCGTCGCTGAGAAAACCTGAATTTAATCATATCACACAGAATTACATATTAAAAGTTTAAAATTAGTTTGTTTACATCGGAAACGATTCGCGGAATTTCGTGCCACGAAATCTCTCTCTCTCTCAAAAAAAGGGTTAGTTATAAAAAAATCAAAGTACTAAAATACATACGACTTAAAAAGAAAATAAATACGGTAAAATGAAAAAATACCTTAATAAAAGAAATCTATAAAGTTTCAACAACCGAACAACCAAATGGAACACATACGCTTCTAGAGAGAGGAAAAAGCCTTCACCTCATTGGCTGGAACATCGCGTCTGAAGATAGTAAAAGCCTCTTCTAGCTGATTAGCTGAATGCTCGCGCATGCGTATAAATAGCATTTTTGCACGAAAAACTAAAAAGCAGGTTAGCTTTAAGTATATGGATAGCCCAGTCAAATAAGGTGAAAAAGGGGTGAACCTCGGAATGAAAGATAACAAGCTGAAAATTTGCAAAAATCTTTGTTTTGACATTCTAAAAGTAAGCTAAAAAGTCTCATATAATCTCGTGTCCGCGTCTCGAGATATTGAAGGTCAAAGGTCAAGAAAATCGTTTTTTTGTTTATATCTCGAAAACTGTGCATTTTATTTTAAAAAATCCAGTTACAAAATTAAAGTAGACAAAATTTCCTATAAAATACATATATTAACTTTAATTTTCTGACAAAGGGCTTAGGCGCTAAAGCGCGCTGAAGAAAGACAACTTTTTGACCTTCAGACCAAAACGAGAGAAACTTCATCTTTCACCCTCGATTTCTCAAAAACTATGCATTTTATCGAGAAAACATCTATTACAAAATTAAAGTAGGCAATATTTTCTACAAAATTTATAAATTAACTTTAATTTCTGACGGAATGTTTAGGCCCTAAATAGCGCTGGAAAAAAGCGACTTTTTGACCTTCGAGCCAATACAAGAATAACGGCCCTTTCCTACCTTCGATTACTCGAAAACTGTTTGTTTTATCAAAGAACATTAATTACAAAATTAAAGTCTACAACATTATCTAAATATTTCAAAAGTAACTTTAATTTTCTGACAAAGGGTTCAGGCGCTAAAGCGCGCTGAAAAAGGGCTAGTTTAAAGCCCTCTGCCAAAACAAGAGAAACATCCTTCAAGATTGTTTCCTACACTTCAAATAGTGTTTGAAATATAACAAAATTAAGAAATTTAAAATTGTTTACTTATTTATAAATGACATTCATAAATAAGACATTCGTATGATAATATTTAATTAATTTATATAAATAATAAGATATTGAATACGGATACGGAGATAATACGGATGTAAGTAAACTTGTTGAATGGTTCACTCTTCATAATCCTTTCCCAAATACGAAACAAGTAGTATCTATAGTTACTGGAATTGTGGGAAATGACCAGATAAACTGCCACAGAGCGCATAATATGGGTCTTGAATCAATGGTCAAAATAACTGGTTTGAAACTTAATGAAATAAAATTAAAGAAAACAAACAAAGTTCTTCCAATTTCTGCAGTTAACAAATCCATCGAGGTAAATAACTCCAAAGTTGCTGTCGATCCATTGCTACTCTCCCAAAGAATAACAGTAAACAAAAAGTTTGAACATAATCTCAAAGAATACCTGCAGTATGAATTAATTCCATACCCAACATCGCTTTTTGATAATGCCGGCATGCGAAAAACTACAAAAGCAAAATTGTATAACAATATGGAACCTCTTAATATTGAGTTGGATGAAGATAATGTGACTTACATTATCGATGGTGGATTTCTTCTGCATCGCGTCATATGGAGCAAAGACGATACTTTCTCGATTATTCTTCAGAAATACGTCAAATATTTGCAAATACAGTTTGGTTCAAATATTGTTGTTGTATTCGACGGTTATTCAGAAAACAGTAAAAATATAAAAGCAATGGAACAACTCAGAAGAACTGTTGCTGGTGCAACATCTTACGAAGTTCGTTTTGATAAGACAATGATTGTGCCAATCAGCCAGGAAAAGTTTTTATCGAACCGTTGCAGTTAAAAAATTTTTATTGAAATGCTTATTGAGCAGTTAAAAACTGTTAACATCACTACAAAACAAGCCAGAGATGATGCTGATAACCTCATCATCAAAACAGCCATTGAAGAATCGAAACATCGAAAGACCGCCATCATAGTTGGAGAAGATGTTGATCTGTTAGTTATTTTAATAGGACGAACACAGTCACATCAGCGAGAAATCTTTTTAAAAAAATTGGTAAAGGCAATGTGGAGACACGAATGTATTCGTCTAAAAGCTTCGACAAATATCTTCGTTCTAAAGAACATATTTTATTTTTGCACGCTATCAGTGGATGTGACACAACATCTGCGCTGTTTAAAAAAGGAAAACTGACAATTATAAAAATGTTCGAGAAACATTCCAATTTACACGAATCAGCTCAATTGTCTCAGGAAGACAACTGCCCTCCAAACACATTATTTGACAATGGAATACGTGTTCTTTTAGCAATGTATAATGCTCCAAAATCAGAACATAGTATTGACAATTTTAGGTACACACAATTCATTAAATCAACAAGACTCAATAAACCGGTGCAATTATCATCTCTTCCACCAACAAGTGCAGCAGCTCGACAGCATATTTATCGTGTCTACTATCAGATCCAAACTTGGTTAGGGAAAGATTTAGAACCCAGAGAATGGGGGGTGGGTAATACAAAACGAGACTCTGGAACACACAACAACATTATTACCTTTAGCCCCAGAAGAACTACTCAGTACGATCATCTGCAATTGCAAGAAAGGCTGTGGCGCGAACTGTGGAAGTAGAAAAGTAGAGTTGCAATGCTTCTCAGTTTGTGGCCAGTGCAACGGACAAGCATGTCTCAACGCTTCATCATATCCAAATGATCTTGATGAAGAAAGTGAATATGTACCTGAGATTCTCGAGATTTTAGAGCCAAGTATTACGGACAACGAGGATGATGATAACGATCTGGAAATTTTATATGGGCGACTAGAAGAAGGAGACGACGACGAACAAGAAGAAACGTAAGCTGTATGCCTGCTATTGATAATCAGGATAATTCTCTACAAGTTTTGTAATAGCTTCAAATATCATTTGAAATATAAGAAAAAAAATCTTTAGTGGGTTTTTCTCTCTTTTAGGCCAGAGGGCCAAAAACTAATTAAAGTTAATGTAGGCATTTTTCAGAAAATGTTATCTACATTAATTTTGTAGCTGGTGTTATTCAATAAAATGCCTAGTTTTTGGGTAATTGAGGGTAGGAAAGGGCGTTTCTCTAGTTTTTTGGCTCAAAGGTCAAAAAGTCGCTTTTTTCAGAGCTATTTAGCGAATAAAAATTTCGTCAGAAAATTAAAGTTAATTTATGAATTTTGTAGAAAATATTGCCTACTTTAATTTTGTAACAGATGTTTTCTCGATAAAATGCATAGTTTTTGAGAAATCAAGGGTGAAAGATGAAGTTTCTCTCGTTTTGGTCTGAAGATCAAAAAGTTGTCTTTCTTCAGCGCGCTTTAGCGCATAAGCCTTTTGCCAGAAAATTAAAGTTAATATATGTATTTTATAGGAAATTTTGTCTACTTTAAGTCTTGGAGGTTTTTTAATAAAATACACAGTTTTCGAGATATAATCAAAAAACCGATTTTCTTGACCTTTGACCTTGAATATCTCGAGACGCGGACACGAGATTATATGAGACTTTTTAGCTTACTTTTAGAATGTCAAAACAAAGATTTTTGCAAATTTTTAGCTTGTTATCTTTCATTCCGAGGTTGTATCCTCATTTGACTGGGCTATAAGAATAATATATGTTAACTGAAATAATAAACAAGTGGATAAGTGTGATCGAAGATCGCACAAAGGGTTTCGTTTAATATTCCTTTCAAAACACGCTATCCTTTAATTGATAAATCCAAATAAATTTCATTTTTCCCCAAAAAGTCATTTTTTTATAAAGTAAAAATTTACCGATCTATTTTTCCGTTTTATCGAATATCTGAACCAGCCCAATAGTGGGCGAATCCTGCTATTCTGTTCTGTCATAATGATATCTGTCATGTGGACTAAATGCAATATTTAAAAAAAAGTTTCCTCCTCTGCCCTTCTTTATAAATAATCCCTATTCACATTATTAATTACATCATTGTCAGTTAGTGTTTATTTCTTTTTTCTATACAAAAATCAGCATTTTTTTATAAAATATAAATTCGGTTCTAATAATGTGACCTTTATAAAAAAAATTAGACTTGTGGATTCAACGTAAAAAAATATGCATAGATGCAAAATTTTCATATCGGTAAATGCAATATTAAAAAATATTAATAATAGAGCTTTTAATCTCTTATTAACCTCAAAATCTGCAGGTTTTTAAAATTTTCCTCCCTTCAATAGTTGAGACGAAAAGCGAAAAGCTGGGATGTCTCGCTGATAAATGGCATGAGTCTCCGATTTCACAATAAGCTGCCAATGTTCTTTTGATTTGGATAAAAATATTTTCATTAACGCAAAATTAATTGGTAATTTCTGTTCTAATTACAGCATCTTTTAAAAATCATATTTCTCTGTTCACCGTAATAAATAGGCATAGATGTGTAATTTCAAATCGATAAATGCAATGATAAAAGAAATTCTAGAGAGTCTGAAAAATGCCTAGTCTGCCATTTTGGACCTTGGGAACAGGTGCAGACTATTCGTCTGTGGTTTTACAATGTAAGGAAATTAAAATTTATTAAAATTAATTTTAAATTAATATTTACACTTCTAGTGGGAGTAATTAAATTTTGTTTGAAATTCTGAAAGCTATTTTTTTGCGTGTGTGTTCGAAATTTTATGTTCCTAGGTGGAATAGTTTATGAGATAGGGGGTGTCTTTGAAGCGTTCAATCTGTTATCACCATTGCAATGTTGTGACTATGGTAACCCTTTCCCCTCTTCTTGAGAATCTTAATTTACATTTTGATTAAATTCTACACTTTAGTTGAATAATTTTTCCATTAATGAGTGGGTTTTAATTAAAATCTTGCATTAATGAAGACATTTTCAAAATTTTATGATTTCCATTGTGACAGTAGATATTCAGCTGTAGGCACATAAAATTTCAAGTGTCTAACTTAAACAATTTCCAAGAACGGACTCTGTGACGGATAGACAGTGAAGCGAGATGAATAGGGTTTTGTAAGATGCACAAAACCCTAAAAAAGAGTTTCCATATTATTCATACTCAGATAAATGCACAAAGCAAATGTTCATTACATGATGGTGCAACTAATTTTATGGAATACTTTGATATAGTAAAATTGATCTAATTTAACAAAATAAATTCGTTTTTTATTATTATTTGCATCTTTATATTGTATAATAAAAAATAGGTGTACTTTAGGAAGGTGAAAAAGAAACGGAGATAATGCAAGTATAATTTTTTTGTTCAAAGAAAAGTTTTTAATGTATCTGTTATATCTGATCAAATAATGCATTATGAGAACTCAGATGTGCACCTGCATGACATAAAATTCTGTGTGAAAAGTTGAAAAGGTATAAAAGAGGTGCTAGTATTATAACGCAATCTTTTTGCTAAACAGAGAAGGTTTGTGATTTTATAAAACAGTGATTTTAAAAGTTGACTGAGTGATTTTTTGAATAAAAAATGTACTTAAGTATAGCTTTGAACATTTTTTACTTTTCTTAATAATGAAACATGAACTAAACATGAACAATATGAACTAAAATTGTGGAGGCTTATTGAGTACATATTACATTTTTGGTGTAAAGTCATGGGAAAATTAAGGTGATACAGAATAAGTATCCTTTAGTAATTTTTGTTCAATTAAAGAAATCTAGCTGATGTTTTTTAATGTTTCAATATTAATAAGTGAAAGAAAATTGAGGCTATTTATGTGGTTTTGTAACATAAGCCATTTTTCACTAAAAAAACAGTATTTCATAATACTCTGATCTCCTATAATATTTGATAGGAAAGTCATAGACATAGCAAAGTTGTAACTTCAAATGCACGCAAAAAAAATCAAAGTAACATGCTAATACAATTTAAAATACGACATAAAAATCCATACAAGCTATCCAGGCATAAATTAAGTATGCATTATGTTATATTATTCAATATTTAACCTCCCCAGAAAGACGCATTTTTATCTGGCCAAAAATATAATAATTTTTATTTTATAATATAAAAGCGAATGAATGATAACCAATTCCACTAAACAGAGACAACTGAGCAAAACATATGTAATCTGTTCTACAACTTTGATCTATTAGCTACCTTTTCCCTCTCCTTGTCCTAGTGTTATTCCACTTCGCATAAGTTATAAATTATGCACAGGTGTAAATATTTCATTTCTTCACAGACAGAGATCACTCATTGTATCCTGATGTTAAGATAATTTAAAAAGCCACCTTAAGCCTGAGTTATGCCATGCCGAGTATAGAAAGCAAGTATCTTAATTTCTCT
This sequence comes from Maratus michaelseni, assembly GCA_963931845.1. NCBI lineage: Eukaryota > Metazoa > Arthropoda > Arachnida > Araneae > Salticidae > Maratus > Maratus michaelseni. Next base: position 316,580,790 of record OZ007598.1, read on the forward strand.
ATTGCATCTCCTGGAAATATAGCAATAATTCTGACCCTGATTAAGAAACCGTCAGGAAAATAAGAATACCTCCAGACTAACTCTGCTGATAATTATCATATAAAACTGTGACTGGCATTAATGTATTAACACCTACTAATTAAAGCTGCTTAAATTATGCTGATGGGTTGTCATTTTGTCCATTTTTTTGTAAAAATTTCAAGATACTGCACAAAATTGGATGAAAAGGACAAAATTAAAATCTTTTGAATTTGAATATATGTGCATTTAAAATTATTGCCATGATCAGAGGAGGGGAAGTAAATGAATCTACTTGCCAATGGAAAGCAGATTATTACCTAACTGAGATTGTGAAGTTTTTGGCAGTCTTTTGAAAACTGCAGCTTATGCATGTGTACAAACAGTGGAAGGATTCAAGCAGTTTGCACCGGTTTGGTAGAACCAATACCAATGTTTAGGTTGAGTTCGGTGAACCAGTAGTTAAAATGGCATTTTAATGTGTAAATCACAAACTTATATTTCTAACTCTGTTCAATCGCCCATCTGAGAAACAACATATTCTAAGTATAACATTGTGACATGTTCTTATTTGTTTCAGCTTTGAGTTTCGTCTGAATTTCCTGTAAGATAAATGAACTGGTGGTACAAAGAGTATTTTTATAAGATAGAAGTGAGAGTGACATACGATTAGAGTGAATTATCACATTAGACGTTTAGTCAAAATTATGTCAGTTTCCGTTACTGAACTTAGCAATAGTTAAGTAGCTCATTTTTGAGCGATTATTACTGAAGATCGTACAAACTTTATGGGAAAGATTTTCACAGTTTATTTTTACATAAAATTTCCATATTATTTGGAACAATTTGAATCTATTGAACAGCACTGACACTTGAAAATAACTCTGGCTCGAAATTTCCATGCTAATACAATTTATCATAGTACAATCATGTGAATTTTCTCCGACACCTCTCAGAAATCTTTTCGTAGTTGTTTCAATGTTTGTGAATGCTGTTTTTATACTCTTGCTTTAACAATACAAATGAAAAAAGACAGTGAGGGAAATATCAAAGAATTTTACATGTATTTCTTTAAATAGGACAGTTTATTTTCATTCATGATTCCTTCTTTTCTGAATATAGAGCAGTTGACTTGTCAGAGTGATTGAATGTTTTGTCCCTATGAAGTTCGACTTTATTGATGTCTTCTCCATATAAAACTGAAATTTCATTTTTTTAAAAAATTCTAAAATATTTCATTGATAATAAAGTGAATTTAATTTAGCTTGACTTTTTACTCTTTTCCATTTTAATTTACCTACAGAACAAAATCCAGCAGCAATTGCGAATCATTTTGAAAACTTTCCTTTACATTCCAATGACCCATTTCATTGTTTTTTTACATTAATTAATAAAGAAACTGTAGGATTTAAAACTTTATTTCCCATCCCTTTCCACCCTATTATTATATTTATTATCTTTTGTTAGTCTACGTTCCAGCACATTTGTTTCTTCTACTTACTGTTTTTACCGCCGTCGCGATGTTTTGTTTATTTCCTTTCGTTCGACTCGCGAAGTTGAGTGCCGGTGGTTGTTCTCTCTTTGTATTTTGCATTGGGATTTGCGATCGCAATCGTAATCTCCCTATTTTTAGTTCATCATTTAAATTTACTGTCAGGATTATTCTAGCCTTACTTAATGTTTTAAGTTAATTTTTAGGACATTTTAATAAGTTATAATTTTTTTTTGTAAAAGTAATTTTTCTTGCACGAAGTCAGGAAGGGCCGTGTATATGCAAATGTCCTGTTCGTTTCTGATTGGCCGTTGGCACGCCGCTTGCATTTAAAGAGCTAGAATGTTCTTTTCACGGTGTCTGCAGCATCTAGTGCACACTAGTTGTTTTAAAATGATGTTTCGAGAGAGAATTACGTTGTTGAGTAGAAATAAGAAGTATTTAGGTATAGTTCGATGAAAATACGATACGTTTATGCCGTAAAGTTTCGGTAATTTCGAAGTATATTTAGTTGTGCTCTCGTGTACGCTATTTTTCCAATGTTAATGTTCGTAAAAGGTCTTCAAAAAGTTTTTTCATCAAGGGAAATAGGGTTTGTGCTGGAATATAGTTCATCTTTATATGTACCTGTTAAATGAAAGCTGCAGCCAAGAAGGCTCTGTGTGTATACAACCAGTTTCTACATTAAAAGTTTTAGTGAACCACCTGTTGGAGTCAACTTATCTCACATTTTACACACCCTATTGTAAGTACTTTGTCATTTTTATTTTTAAGAAGATATTTAATGTGTAAGGATTACCAACCTTTTAGAAACAACTCCGCTATACATACATGTTTAAATGTGGGCTCAGTAAATATACTTGTATATTTATAGCAAATTGAAGCAATGTACAGATGGTTATGGGTGCCCAGACGCCCTTCCACATTGCGCAATACAAGGTTGGAAAGTTGATATAATTATGGAAATTGGTAAAGACCATGTTGCATGCTATTGAAAGTCGAGTGATGATATTTAATAAAAGTGAATTAATTTTTGAATTTGTATATGTATATTTATATTTAGTGTTTAAAAGTATTGAATTTGTATTTTATATTGAAATATAATGGCTTCTGCAATTAAACCAATAATTTTAGAACGGCATAACTACCGTGAATGGACAAGGTATATAAAATGTATTTTGCAGACAGACGGATTATATACTTGGGTGGATAAGAAAAATTGGCCTGAACTGAAAGATTTAGGTGCTTTTGACCAGTTTAAATTGAACTAGTTTAAGCAAAGGGCTGCTGCTATTATTAAAACATATGTTTGTCCAGAAATATTGTTAACTATTGGTCATTTAGACGATCCCTCAGAAATATGGGAAACATTGAAATCTATGTTAGAGATAGAGAGGAGAGCTTTGAAATCTTTTCAAGTAAATGAGTTTAGGAATCTGAGAATGAATCCAGAGGAGGATATCCCCTCTTATATCGCAAGATTTGAGGAAGTTTTCCGTCGTGTGGTTGACTCCGGTGAGGAGGTTACTGAGAAACACAGGTGCTATCAGTTAATTGAGAGTTTGCCGGAAACCTATGACTATTTAATAAGGAAATTAGATAGAATGCCGGAAGCTGATTTTAAGTTTAAAGATGTAAAGGGGGGAATTTTAAAAGAAAATTCTAGAAGTAACTTAAGAAAAAGTCAACGAAATGAAACATTTTTCGCTTCTAAAGCAAGCTTCGTCAGTGAAAGTAGTTTAAATTATGACCGAATTGATTTTTCAAATGAACCGTATTCCAAAAGCAATTTTACTCTCAAACCAAATACTAGAGATAGAAATTGTAGAGATAATTTTAAAAGAGGTATAGATAAAGAAATAAATTTGAATTCCTATGTCACTGAACTAGCTGAAACAGAGAAAGGTACTTGTAGTGTTCCCTCTCCCAGCTGGGAATGGACTCTGGACTCCGCCTCAACCTCTCATATTTGTCAGAATAAGAAATTCTTTACTTGTTTGGAGAAACCTCCAGAAGGTACGATAGTCAAAATGGGAATCACATCACATATAGTTAGAGGAGTTGGGAAAGTTAGCTTTAGAATAAAAGAGAATAAAATGTTTTAAGAATAAATTTGCATGATGTACTTTATGTACCTGATATTCATAAAAATTTGATATCTATGTCCAAAATGGACCAGGCAGGTATGCATGCAAAATTAGATAATGGTTTTAAGATTTTTAGTCCTAAATGGAAATATTTGTATACTGCTAGGCTCAAAAACAAATTTTATGTATTAAATGCACTTAAGGACTTTTCTTCTAATTCCTTACAGGAAACTGAAGTTGATGCTATGGAATCTCATAAGAAAACCCCTAAAATACGACAATCGAAACCCATTAAACAATGTGATTTAAATAATTGTGAAGTAAAACCATATAGTCCTAAAATACAAAAGTTGGAAAGGGAAAATAAAGATAAGATTAATTCAGGTGAAAATTTGACCTATCAAAGTATGACAAATGAGTTAGATTCAGAAAGTAAGGTTATAAAAGAAAACAGTCAATATAATGCTACTTATAAAAATGCACGTAATCACATTATGCTTTGGCATGAAAGACTTTGTCATGCGAATGTCAATATAATTAAAAGAATGGTAAGGGAAAATTTGGTACAAAATTGTGGACCATTAGTGGGAAAAGAAGTAACATGTGAATATTGCAAATTAGCTAAGAGTACTAGAGCAACCCATCCGAAGCTAGAGAGAATTAGGTCAAAAGACATTCTTGAGTTGATTCATAGTGACCTCTGAGGTCCTGTTCCAGTTACGTCCAGAAATGGTTACCGCTATATACTTACTTTTATAGATGATTTTAGCCGAAGGTCATTTTGTTATCCTTTACGCTCAAAGGATGAAGTTTTTCCTAAGATAAAACATTTTATCACATTTGTAGAGCGTCAAACAAATAAAAAGGTTAAAGTAATAAGAAGTGATAATGGGCTTGAGTACTGTAATGAGCAAATAAAACAGATGCTCGAAAGTATAGGTTGGTTGGTTGTATAAGGTTTAATGGCACAAGGTCCCATTGGGGACAAGAAAGTATAGGAATAAAGCATGAAAGAACAACGGTGTACAGTCCCCAAATGAACAGGGCAGCCGAGAGATATAATAGAGTACTACTAGAAGGTGTACGAGTGTTATCATTTACGGCAAATCTATCTGCCTCATTATGGGTAGAAGCAGTCATGGCTACGAATTATGTTCGAAATCGTCTACTACATACGGGCATAAATGCCATTCCTTTCCAAGTATGGTATGGTACAAAGCCATCAATAAGGCACTTAAAACGCTTTGGCTGTATAGCCCATGTACACCAGCCAAAAGTAAGAGAAGTAAATTTGCGCCAAGAGCGAAACGTGGCATTTTTATTGGCTATGGCCTAGGATCCAGTGGATATAGAATATATTTTCCGGAAGAAAATAAAATTATTGAATCTAAACATGTCTTCTTCGATGAAGCACAAATAGGAAGACCAACAGACCAAGAAGTTACACATCGCCAATTCATAGACTTTTTAAGCGATGATGATATTTTTACAGGTATTCCAGAAAAACCGAAAAAAGAGGTGGAGGAACCTGAAGGCAGTAAGACCATCACCAAAGATACTCCTGAGGATATGCAAAAAGCAAAGCTTGAGGAATCAGCAGAAGAGAAGGACGAAAGCTCAGATGACGACTTGCCAAAGAATTTATTACAGGAGGAAGAAGACCCTACTAAAGTAACATTTATACGTTCTATGAAGAAAAGAAAGAAGGGAAGAACTGCAGGTAAAACTGATATTTATTTATTAGCTCCATGAGGCCCTAGGTTGTGCTCATCCCATGATTTAAAGATCTATTGCAATAGGAATAATTTAATTTATGATGACAGTGTTGCTAATTTTTCAAGTATGAATACTTATCAAGGAAAAGTACAGTTAGATAAAATGCAGGAAATTTTTACATCCAGAAGAGGCACTTTTGACTGAAATAGTCATACCTCAAACACCCCGTCAAGCTAGAACTCTTCATGAATCCGAGAAATGGAAAGAAGCCATGGACAGAGAGATTCAGACTATGTTAGACCGAAAAGTATGGACTCCTGTTCCAAAAGTAGACCAAAAGGTCATAGGAACAAAATGGGTATACACAGTTAAGGAAAATAATGAAGGGAAGCAAGAAATATACAAGGGCAAGATTGGTAGCCCTTGGTAATAACCAAATAGGGGGTTTAGATTATAATGAGACTTTTAGTCCCGTCGTCATAAATTTTACACTAATCCGTCTTTTCATTGCACTTTTATTCAAATATTGAATTGGGCATATTCTTTACTTGACGTCAAATATGCTTATCTATATGGGAATATAGACAAAGATATCTACATAAAGCAGCCAGAGGATTATGTTATACCAGGCAAAGAATCTTATGTTTCAAAATTACAGAAGACAATCTATGGGTTACATCAGGCTGGAAGGTGCTGGTATAATGATTTACATACTAAATTGCTTTCAAATGGGTTTAAAGAAGTACCAGCTTTAACGTGTATATGCATATAATAGTGAAGCTATAGTAATTGTTTATGTTGATGACTTGCCTATATTTGCTAAAAATGAAGAAGTTTTGCAAAGGATAATCAATTTAATAGAATCAATTTATGAAGTGAAAAATTTAGGTCCTCTTTCAACATTCTTGGGAATAAATTTTAAAGTAGAAGATAAGAAACTAGTTGATATTAATTGTAAGAGTTACATTGAAAAATGTTTAAAGAAATTTAATGTTTCTAATTTGTCCATAGTATCTTTACCAGCCGCACCAGGTTTTAATCCAGTTCCAGCAAATGAAGAAGAGGAATTTCCAGAACATCTGCCATATCGAAACCTATTGGGATGTCTGCAGTACATTGCACAGAAGTGCTGCCCGGACATATCATGGACTGTTGCAACTCTATCCCAGTTCACCGAGAAACATAATATAGCTCACTATAAAGCTCTTGTGAGAACTTTGATGTACCTGGCAACGACTCGATCTCTTGGAATAAAACTGCCTTGTTCCAGTCCTCCAACTCAGCTAGTAGTCTAAGTTGACGCCTCGTGGGATAGCGATTCTATAGATAGAAAATCTTGGAGTGGTTATACAGCATTCCTGTGACATGGCGTGTAGTCAAGCAGTCTTGCGTAGCATTAAGTCCAATGGAGGCTGAATTTATCGCCGCATCTGAAGCTGTAAAAGATCTAAAGTTTTTACACACCTCCTTATCCGAAATAAAAAAAATTCTTGTGCTTGATGATGCAGTGATACAACGACCAATCTTACTATGCGACAACACAGCAGCTATTGTCTTTACAAAAGACAAAGCAGATAATATCCGTAATCGACATGTGGACTTAAAATATAAGTTCATAAGAGACTGGTAACAACAAGGTCTATTCGATATACGCCACGCAAAGTCGAAAGAGAACTATGCTGACCTGCTGACCAAAGCTCTCAATAAGGACAGTTTCATTACTCTACGTGAAACTTTCTTGTGGTAAAAAGAAAGATGACGACGAGATGAAGAAAAAAAAATCTTCTCATGAACTGATTTAGTTAAAGAACTTTTTCTTTTGTGAGAAAAAAAAAAACCTTTTTTGTGGAAATGGATGGGAAGGCGCGTTTTGTAGGATTTAAAACTTTATTTCCCATCCCTTTCCACCCTATTATTATATTTATTATCTTTTGTTAATCTATGTTCCAGCACATTTGTTTCTTCTACTTACTGTTTTTACCGCCGCCGCGATGTTTTGTTTATTTCCTTTCATTTGACTCGCACAGTTGAGTGCCGGTGGTTGTTCTCTCTTTGTATTTTGCATCGGGATTTGCGATCGCAATCGTAATCTCTCTATTTTTAGTTCATCATTTAAATTTACTGTCAGGATTATTCTAGCCTTACTTAATGTTTTAAGTTAATTTTTATGACATTTTAATAAGTTATCATATTTTTGTAAAAGTAACTTTTATTGCGCGATGTGAGGAAGGGCCGTGTATATGCAAATGTCCTGCTCGTTTCTGATTGGCCGTTGGCACGCCGCTTGCATTTAAAGCGCTAGAATGTTCTTTTCACGGTGTCTGCAGCATCTAGTGCACATTAGTGGTTCTAAAATGATGTTTCGAGAGAGAATTACGTTGTTGAGTAGAAATATGAAATATTTAGGTATTGTTCAAAGAAAATACGATACGTTTATACCGTAAAGTTTCGGTAATTTTGAAGTATATTTTGTTGTGCTCTCGTGTACGCTATTTTTCCAATGTTAATGTTCGTAAAAGGTCTTCGAAAGTTTTTTCATCAAGGGAAATAGGGTTTGTGCTGGAATATAGTTCATCTTTACCTGTTAAATGAAAGCTGCAGCCAAGAAGGCTCTGTGTGTATACAACCAGTTTCTACAATTAAAGTTTTAATAAACCACCTGTTGGAGTCAACTTATCTCACATTTTACACATCCTATTGTAAGTACTTTCTCATTTTTATTTTTAAGAAGATATTTAATGTGTAAGGATTACCAACCTTTTAGAAACAACTCTGCTGTACATACAAGTTTAATTGTGGGCTCAGTAAATATACTTGTATATTTATAGCAAAGTGAAGCAATGTACAGATACTGTTTTTTTATTTGTAATACAATAACTCGAACAAAACAATGTTTCAGCTAGTGTTACCACAAATTTCTATTTATCACTAGCTACCTGTTTGTTAAAACGAGCATTAGGTAGACAGTATCTAAAAACACTGAGTAACTTTGCAAAATTTCCCTAGAGGTGTGAGAGAAAATTAGCATGATAGTACTAAAAAAGCTCTATTATGATTGAACTTTCGAGACAGAACTTATAGCTAACACTATGAGCCAAATTGTCGCAATGAATATGACTATTATGTGTGGAAATGCACTGAGAAAATTTTTTCGATAAAGGTTGAATGACCTACTGTATTTTTACAGCTACAATTTTCAAATTCGTAATGGCAATAATGGCTGGCTGAATGAAAAAATTATCAACTTTATTGAAAAAACTTTGCTTCAGAAATTATTTTTAAAAATCCAGTAATCAAGCCTTTACAATCCATAGGACATGAATTATCTAGACATTTCCAAATTTACATTGAAGTAGCTGCAAATATTTCTCACCAGAGAAAAAGTGTGCTTGGACAGTCAGACAGTTAGCAATTTTGTAACACAGTTCTTCTAAAATTAGAAAATGTTTCATAATATATGTGTTATGAACTGTTTTCCTTTCTTGTTTATAAATTTAAAAGTCAGAAGAGCAAAGAACCGGTTGTTAAATTATTTGAATCTCACTACTAGGTACAACTAGCACATCCAAGAAAAGATTGAAATCCTTCAGGGATAAAGAGTGTCACCCAGTGAGATAGAAGATTTCTACATGTCTTGTAGTATGATAAAAACTCATCTTTAGCCTATGACACATACATTGAAACCATTTAATGTATACATAAATAAAACATGAAATAATACCTTACAAAACATATCACAAGTCAATACAAAGACGAGCAGCATAAAATTAAAATTAATTCATTGACCGCTGTATCATTTTGTTGTTTAAAATGTTTGGGAAAAAATAGCACTGTCTTATGATTAATTTAGGTCTTATATAAAAAAAGAAGTACCAAAGTTAGTTGATAACAAACATCATATTATGATAGCATAAATGAGTACTTAATTTATTACTCTTTTGTAAACATTTTTTATTGCATGTCTCACAAACAAAAGGTTTTTCACCAGTACAAATTAAGAGATGACATTTCAAATTACACTTTTGAGATAAAATCTTTTTGCATATCACAAACAAATGGTTAATTAACAGTATGATTTAACACATGCCTTTTTAAATCAAATTTTGTGAGAATTTTTTTTGCATATCTCACACCAGAAAGAATTAACAATTTTTGCTTAAATTACTCTTCTGAGAGAATTTCTTGTTGCATACCTCACATACAAAAGCTTTCTTCCCAGTATGAACTAACAAATGTTTACTTAAATTACTCATTTGAGAGAATTTCTTGTTGCATATCTCACATTCAAAAGGTTTTTCACCAGTATGAGCTAAAAAATGTTTGGTAAATGGAATCTTTTGAGAGAATGTCTTGTTGCATACCTCACATGCAAAAGGTTTCTCACCAGTATGAACTAACAAATGTTCATTTAAAACATTCTTTTGAGAGAATTTCTTATTGCATACCTCACAATTAATCGGTTTCGCACCAGAATGAATTAACAAATGTTTGTTTAAATTACTCTTATGAGTGAATTTCTTGTTGCATATCTCACATACAAAGGGCTTCTCACCAGTATGAACTAGTAAATGTTTGGTTAATGAAATCTTTTGAGAGAATTTCTTGTTGCATACCTCACATACAAATGTTTTTCACCTGTATGAACTAATAAATGTCCGTTTAACTTATCCTTTCGAGAAAATTTCTTGTTGCATATCTCGCATACAAAAGGTTTCTCCCCAGTATGAACTAACAAATGTTTACTTAAATTACTCATTTGAGAGAATTTCTTGTTGCATATCTCAGATTCAAAAGGTTTCTTACCAGTATGAACTAACAAATGTTAATGAAATCTCGTGAGAGAATTTCTTGTTGCATATCTCACATTCAAAAGGTGTCTCACCAGTATGGACTAACAGATGTTTACTTAAATTACTCATTTGAGAGAATATCTTGTTGCATATCTCACATTCAAAAGGTTTCTCACCAGTATGAGTTAAAAAATGTTTGGTAAATGAAATCTTTTGAGAGAATGTCTTGTTGCATACCTCACATGCAATAGTATTCGCACCAGTATGAACTAACAAATGTTCATTTAAAACACTCTTTCGAGAGAATTTCTTGTTGCATATCTCGCATACAAAAGGTTTCTCCCCAATATGAACTAAGAAATGTTTCCTTAAATTACTCATTTGAGAGAATTTCTTGTTGCATATCTCACATTCAAAAGGTTTCTTACCAGTATGAACTAACAAATGTTCATTTAAAACACTCTTTCAAGAGAATTTCTTGTTGCATACCTCACAATTAATCGGTTTCGCACCAGAATGAATTGACAAATGTTAGCTTAAATTACTCTTATACGAGAATTTCTTGTTGCATACCTCACAATCAAAAGGTTTCTCACCAGTATGAACTAACAAATGTTTGGTTAATGAAATCTGGTGAGAGAATTTCTTGTTGCATGTCTCACATTCAAAAGGTTTCTCACCAGTATGGACTAACAAATGTTCGCTTAAATGACACTTTTGAGAGAATTTCTTGTTGCATATCTCACATACAATTGGTTTCTCACCAGTATGAACTAACAAAGGATTTCTTAAATTACACTTTTGAGAGAATTTCTTGTTGCATATCTCACATGCAAAAGGTTTCTCACCAGTATGGACTAACAAATGTTCGCCTAAATGACTCTTTTGAGAGAATTTCTTGTTGCATATCTCACATACAATTGGTTTCTCACCAGTATGAACTAACAAATGATTTCTTAAATTACACTTTTGAGAGAATTTCTTGTTGCATATCTCCCATGCAAAAGGTTTCTCACCAGTATGGACTAACAAATGTTCGCCTAAATTACTCTTTTGAGAGAATTTCTTGTTGCATATCTCACATGCAAAAGGTTTCTCACCAGTATGAACTAATAAATGTCCGTTTAACTTACCCTTTCGAGAGAATTTCTTGTTGCATATCTCGCATACAAATGGTTTCTCACCAGTATGAACTAACAAATGTGTGTTTAAATACCTCTTTTGAGAAAATTTCTTGTTACATATCACACAAACAAACAAATTCTCTTGATATGAGTCAGAAGGTGCTTCTCCAAAATGCTCTTGTAAAGAAATGTTTTGTTCCATATTCTACACTTAAAATAATTTTGACAGCTTTGAGTGATGTAATGGATATCCAAAGTATCTTTTCTCTTTAACTACTGTTATATTTATATATATATATATATATCTGCAATAAATGAAATTTTTAATCTATCATGTTTTGAAAACATCAAAAACATATTTCAGAGCAAACGAGTTTCTGACGAGAATTTAAAATTAATGAAGAAAAATGAATTTAAATGATTTTCTAATCTAGCATTAAAACCTATATTCATTTACCACAGCCATGAAAATAGAGGTACTACTGCCAAGTGCACTCAAACAGAGTTGTTTTAGTAGCTTCCAATGAAAAAAATAGTAGAAGAAAAGGTCTAAAAATGGACACAGATATAAATATGGGCAGAGTGTAAATATTGGCACTAGGATGGTACAAAATGTGCTAAAACTTTTTTCAAAATTGATTTTGGCATAGTATGCAAAAGTTGTGAAATGGGCCAGTTTTACTCACAAAAATTTTCATGAATACTTCCCAATGTTTAGCCGCGTCCCTGTGAATAAAAAAAAAGAGAAAAATCTTTTTTGTAAAATATTCCAAAATTTTTATTGGCAAACAGTGAAAATGTTACATAATGAGTCAGTTAGAACTCACAAAAAAATAATCAATTTCTCTTCATATTTAACTGCTTCTCTCTTACATCAAAAATTGGAGAAAAATGAAAAAAAATATTGGATTTCTAAAAAGTTTTACCAGGAAAATTATTTTACGAAATAAGTATTGACATTAATTGACTAATTAAATAGAACTATAAATAATAATAATTTTATAATTATTATGTAATTTAACTTTTTATTAAAATGTATTAACGAAATGAATAAAATCATATTTTTTCATGAATTACAAGCAGACAGAACACAGATTTGAACAAAAATCTACAAATTTGGAATGTATTTAATAATGCCTGATGAATATTGAATATTAGGTATTAGAATCATATTGTGCTTTGTTGTCAAACGTTTGAAGTTGTTTCCTTGCTTGAAGCATGGCACGAATATATCCATCTCTTGTTGTCTCACTATAAATTTTCAGTGGAGCTTCAGATATCAGTTTAACACATAGTTCAACATATTGCATGTGAAAAGGAAATTTCTCAAAAGTTGGTACTAGAAACTGTTCTTCTTTGCACATTTCTTACAAGTCTTTGTCTTTTATATGCATTGTAAGAGGTGTCTTTGTTACAACACAGTTTGATCAATGAACTAAATCAATATAATCGGCTACTTCGAAATTGAGTTTAGGAAGCTTGAAAAAATGCAAACCACATGATTTCTTCATCTTTTTATCTCTGACTCTGAGAATACGCCAGAATGTTAATTCCTGGATGTGTTTTCTAAAATCATGTAGTTAATAACAAGTGTTCAGGATGCGCAAAATAGGCATCATTTGAGAATACTTTGTAAGTAATTTGCTTAACATTGTCTGGAAACTGCCTTGCAAGTGAAATCATTTTCCAGAAATGTTTGGGACCATACTGGCAATTCGATTTCATTTTTATCTCAAACTGAATTGGGGAATAAACCAGCATTATATGCTACATGAGTATTATAAGATTCTCTAATACTCTTGGAATGCTTATGTATAACCATAACAAACGGTTTGCAGTGGTCAGCCATTGTGCATGACTGAGTTTAACTGGGCTATTGTCAGTCACGCTAGAAGAGCAAGTGCCATCTTTTATGGCTAGACAGATGCGATTCACATATTGTTGGTCAGAACTTAGCGTACTGAATTTTTTTCACAATCTTTTAGAAGCAATCCAATAGGCCGAGAATATAAATATGGTCCCTTTATGCAACCATCCATTTCCAAAATTCCTTAGTGGAAACTCATTAGTATGTAACATACATATATTCCATTGTAATGGTCTTCGAATGTATGGCTCCAGCAAACATATTTCTCCACCTTTCCATTCCACATTCCAGCGGTTCCTTTAAATGCAATAATCGATAAGTTCTGCAAACTCATATTATACAGTTTTGCAAATGTGATAATACCTTGGGCTATTTCTTTTGTACTTTCAAAAGCAGTTAATGATATATGACCTACATACTTGCTACTTGGTTCCTCTATTAATGCTACATGCACTTCTGACGTCAATTTTCAATTACCAGATATTTGTTGAAAGATATCATCTTTGTGCTCATCAAAATACAAACTTTTACTGGGTAACCCTTCAAATACCCTTAAATCATTTTCTCTTCGTTCTTTCCTTTTTTTCTCTAGTTCCCTTCTCACTTTCTTTTTATCAACTATGTATGTTTGTTGCTCAGGTGAAACTAAATCAAAATCAGCCAGTACTGCTACTGGGAAATATGTGGTCGATTACGCAATCTGGTGGAGAAAACATATAACTTCTCGCTCCAAGAAAATCACTAGCAAGCCCATTGCATTACATGCATTTATAATTTGTTCATAATGTTTATTTTTTTATGAAAATTTCAGATTTTATGTGATATTTGTGTTCTGTGTTTATATGACAAGGTAAAAATTATCTAAATTTGAATATCAACACTTTCAAATGTGCTTACAATAAATAATGGTTTCAATGGCACTTTAGCATTAGTTAAAGGGACCCTGTACCGATTTTCCTGTACCGATGGCTGCGATCAGCACCTCTATAGAATGTTTTAAGTCTCAATAGTAATTTTAGCTACTGCTCTACTTGGGGCATTAGTTAAATCTGCAGCCAATTTTTGATTTCGGATCTGTTTCATTATCTTCCAAAATAATATGATATTTCTTATTTTGAAATGTGCTGGACATTGATATCTCTTTCTTGTTCAGACCTAAAGATATCTCCATTTTTCAGCATACTCTTTCTTCCCTTTTTTGTAGTTGCTGGATTGTTACCATATCCACATTTCCTGATAGCTATTTTTCTTGCTGTACTTTGATGAATTAAAAATTGTATTTCTCTCTCAGAAACTTTTGATTTTTTCTGCAATTACACGAACATAAATCTTGGCACTTAGAGGCACAAACGTGAAACAAATTTGGGCATCTGCTTTAAATTTCTGTAACTTTGATTGGAAAAATGGCATATTTTTACTCTTAGCAGGTTTCATAACATTCTTATATTTACAACTGTAAGATAAAATCATGGCAATCACTCACTTTATTGATACAGCAGGAATGGAAGCACGTTCTCATACATCAATGACTTTTTTTGCAACTGCAGCGGCCACATTTTCAGAAGGCTGTTCTTTACTTTCTTCTCCTTTTATTGGCAACCTGGTACTGTGATAACATCTAATCATGTCTTCATATGTTGGGAGAAAAATAGCACCAGAAGGGAATAATTCTTTCCCTGTTCTGAACAGCAGACAACTTGTGCTTGCTCTCGTCACTTTTTTAATTGCACGTTTCTTTATAATAGCTGTTGAATTTCACACACAAAAAAAAAACGCAGAATGCAATGACATTTGGGAACAAGATCTAATTTTATCTACAATACCAGTTAAAGTGACCTTGGAAACATTGCAAGCAGTAGAGTGCCATCTATCGTTCTGGAGGGAAACAAAAAAATGACCATCTTGTATATGTTAGGTTTTATTTGCATGCATGCATACGGTATTATTAAATACATTTCAATTTTGTAGACTTTTGTTCTAATCTATATTCTGTCTGCTTGCAATTCAAGAAAAAATATGCTAGCATTAATTTCATAAAAGACGAATTTCATAAAAAGTTAAATTACGTAATAGTTATAGAATTTTTATTATTTATAGTACTATTTAATTAATCAATTAATGTCAATATATTAAATATATATCAATGAATGTCATTTTGAAAAATAACTTCATAGTTCAGTTTTGTAGAGAATCTGATTTTCTTTTTCTTTTTAATCAAATTTTTTTAAGTTAGAGGGACACAGTTAAATATTGAGAGAAATTAATAACATTTTTCTCATTGAGTTCTGACTGACTTATGTAACATTTTCATTATATGCCAGTAAAAATTTTGGAATGTTTTTCAAAATATATTTTTTCACAAAAAAAGATTTTTTCTCTTTTTTAATGTCACTGAGACATGGTTAAATATTCAACAATATTACTGAAAATTTGTGTGAGTTCTAACTAACCAATTACAAAACTTTTGCATACTATGCCAAAATCGATTTCTAAAAATAAAAAGAATTCGGCCCACCCTAATGGGCATCCCTTTCCAAGTAGATGTGGGAAGTGCTGAAGTCTGGCAGCCAGGACTGTAGATGGGGCCACTTGTTGATATGACGTAGCAGAGAGCAGTTGGAACCATTCTTTTTAGTAGTGTGGATGCAGCGTGAGTTACTGTGTGAACTGTTGTTTGTTCTGGACTGCAAACTTTTGACAGTTTTTTTATTGTCTTATGTTTAGTTTAATATAATTTCTCAGCTATATCTGGAAAGCAGAGATCCTAAGCTAATTTTAGAAGCATTCCTTTAGTCATGCACACCTTTAGGCTAAATGTGAAAGTGGCCATCTTTTTTAGGTGGGGTTGGTGTATATATAGACAACTTTTCTTGGTGTAAATATGGGCCCCCATTGAAAGGGGACCCATAATTACATCACTTTTTTTCTTAAACCACATATGTTATTTTAATAAATTTTTATGGGAAATTAGCAATTACTTACATAATTCCCATTACCAAATATAGCATAAAATAAACATAACAAATGCTTTCAGATAAGAGAACTTTAAAACTTCCTTAGATGTAGATAATAATATATTTATAGATAATTATAAGGATATTTTATTATCTATAAATCCTCAAAGAATTCATTATTATCCTTAAACCATTCGTTATTTTTATTTTATAATATATCGATAATCTCAGTATTCAAACATTCTATACATCTGGTTATTCACTTAAAAAGAGCTAAAATTAAATCCCAGTGTAAGAACACCATAATTTTTTTTCAAATTGTGATAATATCTGATGTTTCTTCTGTTTGTTGCATAATGCCGAGTACGAAGAAGTTCTATGAATGTAAGAATGAGAGGCATCAGTGAGATAAATCTCAGATGGACATACCATCGTAGCTGTGAAAGCAAAAGAGACTTCCATGAAAGGTGCTACAAGAAGGTTCGAAGTACCTCGTACTTGAGTGCACTTAGGCAGACCGGAGCAGAATGGCATATTTACTTACATTGAAAAATGGCCTGACAAATTTTTCAAAAACAAAGAAGCAGAACAAGCTTGGGCTGACCTTTTTTTGAGAGACACAAGAATAGGCTGTCAATTCACAAACCTTGTGAAACATAATTTGCTAGAGCTTTGGGTTTCAATAAACAGAATGTGATAATCTTCCTTGATCTGTTGACAGACGCATTCAACAAACACTCGTATCCTGCAGACCGGGTGTATAACGTGAACGAGATGGGCCTATCCATTCTCCAGAGCAAAAATACCAAAGTGATAGGGCTGAAAGGGAAAAAACAAACTGCAGCTCTAACGTCTGCAGAAAGACGGGTTATAATCACGATTATCGCAAGCGTGAGACCTTTGGGTCATTATATCTGCCAATGATAATTTTCCCTAGAACGAACATGACCCATGCTCTAATGAGAGGCTGCCCTAATCGTGAAATTGGTAAAGCCCATCCTGAAGGATGGGCTTTACCAATTTCACGATTAGGGCAATTCAAAAACAATTTTTCAAACAATGTTCAAAACAATTTTTCAAACAATGTTCAAAACAATTTTTTCACCAAATGGCTCGTTCATATACAAACTATGGCACTTTTCAATTAGCCGGGCACAAATGATAAATTGGCAAATACAGTTTCAATCACTACCATTATCATTATATATGGTGCTGCAATTTGATTAATTCTAGTCATCAATGAATCCAATTACAGAAATTCAATGCTATTTGTATTGATTTGTTCCTATTTTATGTATTTTGTCATGATCTTTTTATAGCTATTTTAACTTTTCAAACAAATTTAACTGTTTCACTTTGAATAATATAATTTATATTATAAATACCAATATTAAAAAAAATAGGAAATTACAGAAGGAAATGGAAAGACCACATCGAAAGGATGGATACTGATTGTATACCAAGGGCAGCCTTTAATTATAAGCCAAGGAGGAAAAGAGACAGAGGAAGGCCGCGGAAAAGATGGATTGAGGCCGAAACAGGCTTATAGCCTTAAACCATGTTTTGGGATGATGATGATGATAATTTATAAAGTTTATAAAATAATTCATATCATATTTTTATGGCAACTACTAAGGTTTTTATGACCAACTTTTTAAAACTATTTACTATAACTGTGCAAATGAAAATTATATTTAATTGCAGACATTGTTCTAGGTAAAATTTATTTTTTGATACAACAATAGATATTATTGATATTTTGATGGCAAATCTCAATTAATTTTTGCCAAAAACTTTTAAATTATCCATTTTTTAAATATTTAGACAGTTATATCTGTTATTAGAAATTTTTTTTGCCTCCCTCCACAGTTAAAATAAAAACAAGAAAGGAAAATCATGTGTCAAGCATAGATTACTTTCTATTATTTCCAGATTACCATAATGGAATTTTATCATTTGAAATGTGAAAGAAGATATCTCAGTAAACATCTTAGAAAACAAATAAAACATTTGAAAACTAGATTTCAGCAATTACTATCAATAGCCAGAAAGTTAGTCAAATGTATGAATCTGTATATATATACATAGATCTGTATATACAGGGTCCATCAAAAGGAGTCAGACATGGGTTTTGGTCAATAACTTTATTTGTACTCAGTTTATAATAGAAATTTTAAAGTCAAAATGAAGCTTGAAATATGCAGAAAATTATAAAAATGTTTCGATATTATGTTCACCTCCTATGTCAACAACCATTTCAAGTTTTTTCTTGAAACCTCCAATAACCTCAAGAACAGTGCCCGGCATAATGTTTTCTAGCAGTTCTTAGATTGCTTGATTCGAATTCATTGAGATTTGACTATGCATTTCGATAGCATTTATACTTGAGATATCCCCAAAGGAAATAATCACACTGATTGAGGTCAGGAAAATACGGTGGCCACTGATGATCACATCCATATGGACTTTTGAAACTCAGACCAATAACTCTGTCATTAATGTGTTCTTCAATGACATTGTGGCTTTATGTTCCATGAGATGTTACTGAAGTACCAAACAGTACTTTTCTGAATTAACTGTGTTTCTGAAAAAGTATGCTGATAATGCTCTTTTTTGAGAAGATGCCTATCTAGGCAGTTGTTTTTGGGGGATGTAGAGGCTTTTCAAGAGACTCATGGCATTTTTCTCTACACCAGTACCAGTAATTTTGTTTATTAATGTGCCAATCAGATGAAAGATGGCCTCATTATTAAACCAAAGGTTTGGAAATGGCATTTTTTACCCCGGGATGGCAGAAGAGCCTTTTCAGCAAAAACAAAAATATCTTTTCCCTGGCATTTGCAATGAAATTGTGTACAATTTGAATTCTGTATGTGTAATGATACAGTTCACCTCTTGAGATGTGGAGAACTCTTGCCTTATTAATGTCAATCTCTTGAACAACTCTCGAACTTGACGTATATGGATTATCATTACAATGTTCATCTACTTCCTGGATATTTTCAGCAGTCCTCACAGATGGTGGTCTTCCTGTTAAATTTGCTTTATGATCAGCAACACTCACTGTCTTCTTAAATTTGGCGATTAAATTGTTTATTGTTTGCCTAGTTTGTGCACTGCGTCTTCACAATTTTATTTCAATACAATTACTTATACACAATGAAGAAGATGATCCACCAGAAAAATCATATTTCATGATGATAAAAATTCGTTGCTCGAGCATCAAACCTTGGTTAGGCATTTTTCATCTAGATTGACTGAAATGTCAAAACTGAATAGCAATTTAATCTTACTTTTAACCCTACAAACTATCACATTTTCTGATAGCCTAAAATGGCAGCTTTAGTTTGAGATCAAAATTTTTTGTAAATCAAACTTACGGTACACAATGCAGAGTAGTTCAATTGAAAAAACTCCTATTTTTGGCACAAAATTTTCAAAAAAACAAAACAAAACTGAAATGCAAGTATGCTTTTTGCTCAAACTTTTGCTTTGTATGCATACTTTGAATTTGCGTTTAAAATGAACACCACCTCTCACACCCTTCTAGTTTCCGCACATGTGTGCAAAAACCGTGTATGATTCCTTTTGACAGGCTCTGTATATTTGTATATAGATCTGTATATGTACTACTACATCTTGTGATAAAATTTACCTAGTTAAAAAACACATACCCCAGTCAAAAATTCTCCTGTAACAATTTCTGTGAATAGATCAAAATCTACTCAAATAACTTTGTAGCATTTTATATTATCTACAGATTTTTATACATGCCTCATCTTAAACGATGCTCCAGTTCTAGAATTCTGAAATTATGTACAACTGTGTGTTTCCAAATACAATACAATATTTAAATTTGTCGATAATTTAATTACCTATAAATCATTTAATTAGGTACTTACGTATTAACAATGTGCCAGCATTTAATTACCAAAGATTTCATGTCATGCATGTAATCATTCATATGTATGGTATAACAGAAAAATCCATAATTGTTGGCTGCAAATTGACATATTTTAGTGAATGCCACTTGGTACTTATAATAGCTTGTAAGACAGCATCACATTATGGCAACTAATCTTAGCATCGAGGATTTTGGTAAATATGACAGATTAAATGGTACATAGAACAAAACTTCAAGTCAGTTAATGCATTAGTGAGGGTATTACTATAGCAACATCACACAATACTTGGCTAATACTTACATGCAACACAATTATTAAAGATTAAAAAGCTCCAATATTCAAATATGATTCAACAACGGAAAAAAAAAATGTGAAGAAAGTGGAAAAGAACTAAATAAATAAATTACCTACATTTTATTATGCAGTAGTCTCTCTGATATCTACCACTCTAAAATCCACACATTATTACGTATGTAAACAATGAAACTTACAGTTAAGATGTAAGGGGGGGGGGGGGGAATTCAAGATATTTAAAAAAATTTATTTCCTTCTGTACACATTTAAATGTAATTCTAGTTAATATGACTGAACTAATTCTCCCTCTGAAATATAAACTTAATTAAAAAAAAAATTA
Source organism: Maratus michaelseni (assembly GCA_963931845.1). NCBI lineage: Eukaryota > Metazoa > Arthropoda > Arachnida > Araneae > Salticidae > Maratus > Maratus michaelseni. The sequence continues at coordinate 316,601,377 of OZ007598.1, forward strand.
AAGTTGGTGCTGACATCAGTGTCGATTGCAATCTTTTTACCACATGTAGTTATTAATGAATCAAGCTTTTTTTGTTACAAAGTCTACCTAAACGTGAAATTACAATTTTGATTTAAATTATTAATGTACTTTTATAAAGCAAGTTTCATTGATTAATTAAAATAAAATATCATTACTGTAAAAAAGAATTCAGTCATTGAAAAAAAAAAAAAGACAATTAAGACTTTGTAAGTAACCAGGTTGCTGGAAAAACATAAATATAGGATGCTCCAATAGTCTGCCATAATTAGATAACTTGCTTTATAAATAGTTTATTCTTGCTCCCATTCATAATTTTTATTATTCTTACTTCTAAAATGTAACTAAATATAAACAATAGTTTCCAACACAATCAGCTAATTATTTCTATATATAAGCACATTTAAGAAAGTAACTACCATGTCCTTTAAATTAAATTATAATTTAATTTACACTGATTTTACTGTTAGAAGCATGCAATATTACTTAATGAAAAATATAGTTTTAGGTACTTCTCTATTATCCCGTCGACCACTTTTCATAACAAAAAACTATCCCCAAACTGTAATATTAAATGTCACAAAAACCAGGCCAATTTACTTGATGTCAGAAGCATTATACGTGTTTCTTTTGTCATCAAGTGGTTTTTAATTTGACATTTGTGTGTATTTTTCATTATGTTTTACTGATTTATTAGTTATTTCATTAATTAAAATAACAATTGTGTACTTAAATTCTTATATTTTATTAATTTATTTATTTTGATATTCCAATGGCAACGTCCTCCTGTTCATTTGGCGTTACAGTTTGGCGATAGTTTTTTGTTATGAAAAGTGGTCGACCGGATAATAGAGAAGTACATAGTTTTATTTATAAAAAGATCAAAATGATGTTTTCTGAAATTTTAGGTTAATAAAAAATAGCATAATTTTAGTGTTAATATGACATTTCACAGGCATCAAATTCCTGCTTATCAGATGCTCACCTATTGAAACATCTAGTTTCTTCAAAAACAGAATGTCATCAAATGAAACATCAACAGCGAAATACTTGTAATCAACATGTTACCAATTCTTTCCCTGTTTATATATTAACAAAAAGAAAATTATTATTAAAATTAGCATTCATATTACATAATCACACATATAAAAAATATATGTACCACTATGTATTCATACTACTCAAAAAACACGATAATAACATTATTTCAACACTAGAAAATATAGAAACACTATTTTAATATGTTCATATAGAAACACTGTTTCAAAAATTAGAGGATTCAGATAGTTGATAGTCTGTAGAACTAACTTGTATAAGAAAATAATTATTGTTTAGTCTAAATAGCAGGAACAGAAATTTAGGGTGAAAAAGTGGCATTCAAAATTAAATTTAAAAATTACCCAAGAGAATTTTACAGATGGCCTCCTGACCAAAATATTTTACCAATTATTAAATTTTTTTTTACTTTTGGAGTAACAATCAAGTTGGAAGAGGAATGCAATTACACTACGGAGACCATAAAAATTGGATGAAACCCAATTATCATAGGCCCATTATAGTTAGTTAAAATCTTCTAAATTGTTGACATAAAAACTTTTAATGACACTCTGCTATGTGTTAATATTTATGGCTGATTTAAACAGCATGTTAAAATAAAACCCGGATTAAAGATAGTTTTTGATCTATGATCGGTTAAAGATAATTTTCTCTCTTCTCTTAAACAGCTTTGCTCCACACTATTTACAAGTGTTGCCAGGGAAACTCCCCTACTAGAAAAAAGCACAAATTTAAAGCCCTGAACAGGTACTGCAACAATTAACATCATCTAAGGTTTGTGTCATGGACAGTATTTTCTTTAATAAGCCTTTGACCATATACATGTAAAATAACAATATAGTACACTAGATATAGTAACAATATAGACAAACACGAGAGATAAAACTTAACTAATAAGAACTCTGTGTAACATGACTCTAAAGCAGGGACAAAATGTGTGAACTATAAAAAAAAGCTGAAAAATGTTATTATTCTTTCAGTTAAATATTCTTTAAGTGTCTGCAACAGATATTTCAGGGGCAGGAAATAATCTGCAGGTAAACTATGTTACAATTCAAGTTATGTATATCAATAATTGATATCTAGTAAAGTATTACTTTTGTTCGTAATTTTTTTTGTGCAGTTTTTTAACTCAGTAAAATTTTTATTTGAAAATTTGTTGGATAAAACTGTGCACACATGAGCTGCACATTTTTTTTTCTTTTACTTAAAATACAGGGTGTTCATAATTAAACGACCCTACTTTAAAGTTGTCTACAGACGAAACTATTGGTCAGAAAGTTGTGAAATTTTGTGAAAAACATAATGAAGCAATGGGAATTTGTTTAAGCGAAAAAAAAATTAGTTCAAAATTTCACCACCTGAGGACGTTTTTTAGGGAATTACACATTTAGCATATATTTACATGATAGGTTACAAATTTGATTACAACAAAACATGTTGAACAAAACTTTTTTCGCGACATGTTTTTAGCATTTCCCAGAACACACTGCAGTCAACTGTGGAACATGCAAGCTTACGATTCAAGATGATAGCTGAAAATGATGACTGTCATGTGGAACATGTTTTGTTGCTATAAAATATGTAAACTATCGTAAATGTATGCTAAATTCATTAAAAACGCCATCTGGTGGCGAAATTTTGAACTAATTTTTTTTTCGTTTAAACAAATTCCCATTCCATCCTTATGTCCTTCACAAAATTTCATAACTTTCTGATCAATAGTTTCGTCTGTAGACAACTTTAAAGTAGGGTCATTTAATTATGGACACCCTGTATTTTAAATGTCCTAGTAAACAATAATGATATTGAACAATATTAGAAGGCCATGAATTAATACACATCAGTAGTGTTTCCCCCAAATTTAAAAAAGGCAAGGTGCTCCTTCAAAAAAAGGGACACTTCAGCATAGAAGTGAATATTCTTTCTCAACAGATACATATGCAAATTTCTGTATTCTTTTGTGCGACCTATTGACGAATATTGAGATTTCTTTCTTGCAACTAATTGACGAATTTCTTGATATTTTTCAGCAACGTATTGATAAATTTTTGCGATTTTTTTCCATGACAGATTGTAGAGTTTTGCGATTTCTTCCCATAACTGACTGACGAATTTCACAATTATTTTCCTGCGATTGATTGGTGAAATTCATGACATTTTCCTACTACTGATTGGCAAATTTTACACTTAATTTCCAGACCGATAAGTGAATTTACGAATTTCCCCTGCGCTTTACAGGTGAAACTCGTGTTTCTTTTTTTATTTTCATGTGTTTGTGGAAAAATTTTGGGATTTTTTTATGCGAGCAATTGCTGAATTTTGCAATATTTTAGTGTGGCTGATTGACAAATTTTGCAATATTTTCCGCGACCAATCTGCAAAATTCACAATTTTGTCAAAGTGCAAATGTTTTGAGATTTTTCTTGCGATTCACTGATGCATTTTGCAATATTTTTCCACGACCCATAGACGAGTTTTATTCACCTTTTTATATTCTTATGCACCTAACGGCAGAATTGAGGATTTTTTTTCTGAGACCGATTGAAGAGTTTCGTAATTTTTTTCCCCCAACCGACTAATGAATTTTGTGACTGTTTTCCCACGATTGATTAATGAAATTTGCAATATATTCTTGCTACTAACTGCCAATTTAAAAAAATTTTCTTTCTTTTCAGTGTTGCCAGTTAAATACCTCTTCAAAATTCAAATTACTTGACTGCCACCAATCCTTTGAAGTAGAATTATTCACCTTATTTAATGACAGATTAAATTATGTGAGAATTATGACAGATTAAATAATGCAAGAATTGGCAAATTATAGCATTTTAAAAAAGTGGTGGGAATGAAACAATACCAATTTAAAAAAATTAGCCCACTGGCAAAACAGTTTCTTGTGATCGATTGGTGAATTTTCTGATGGATTTTTTTCTGCATCTTGCTGGCAAAACTCACAGCTTTTTGTTTATGTGATCGTAGATGAATGTTGAGATTTTTTCCCTTGCAATTGACTTAAGAATTTTGAAATTTTTTCTCGAAACTGACTGAAGAATTTTGCATTTCTTTTTTCACGTGAGCAACTGACAAATTTCAAAATATTTTCCATGACCTACTGGTGAAATTCAGGGGTTGAAATATGGCGAAGGAAAATTTTTCCAAAATCAAAATGTGCAGGGCTCATTTTCAGCTATGTAAAATGGACAGGACCCACTTTTCCACACCCAATTGCCGAAATTTATGATTTTTCTGCGCTCGATCATCGAATTTTTTCGTGTCAGATCGACGAATGTCGTAATTTTTCCGTACCCGATCGTCGAAATTTGTGATCTTTACACTCCCGGATGATGGAAATTCATTATTTTTATGCTCCCGATCGACGAAATTCATGATTTTTCCATACCCGATCGCCAAAATTCATGATTTTTCCCGCACCCGATCGCCGAAATTCATGATTTTTCCGCACTCAATCGCCGAAATTCGTGATTTTTCGCACGCGATCGCCGAAATTTATGATTTTTCTGCGCTTGATCGCCAAATTATTTTATTTTTTTGTGTCAGATCGACGAATTTCGTAATTTTTCCGCACCCGATCGCCGAAATTTGCAATTTTTTCTGGACTAATTGACGAAATACACATTTTCTGAAGATGTTAGCCACTTTTGGTTTGCTGGCTAGAGGTTGTGCACATGTAATGTATATCATGTTGTGGGTTATTTCTTAGTATATAAACATACGTATTTTATTTTTGTCAAATCTTAATTCTAGACAAATAATTTTTTTGAAAAAGGTAATTATGTAGTTAGCTACACAAGTACCTAAGCTTAGTGAGACTTATGTAGTTAACTACATAAGCATGTTGTGTATAATTTTGCTGTTAATTTATTTTAAAATTTAAAACAGATTGGAAATTAGTATTTCAAGTTTATTCAAAGCGATATAAATTAAAATATTTTTATTTAGTACATAAATTACTTTACTGAAAACTAATTATATATATTTTAAATTAAACATTCAGTGACATAAATGTATTTACTGGCTACTAAAGAAATTATTCTCACTTGCCACTCACTGGCTACTAAAAAAAATCAACCTACCGGCCAGTGGCCACTAAGCAAAATTTCTTATTTTCACTTTTAATGCACCACATCTGCCGATGAAGCAAAAAAAAAGAAAAAATCAGCAGTAAGAGGGGAAAAAATCTAACAGCTGAAGGAAATTCCATGGAAAAGAAATCTGCAGTAAGGGAAATAAATCTGCGATGGTCATCAAGCATCTTGAACTTTCTGCTACCGGAGGTTCTTGCAGGCACTTTTTTGATTTTAAAAGACACTTATGATATTTAAAAAATAGGGTAACATTTTCAAGACACAACAATAAATCAGTGCATGTCATGCAAGCAATTTTTTAGTACAGAAAGAAGTGTGGGTGCAGTATTTTGACTAAGGGACAAGATGAATATTATTTTTTAATGAGGGGCAAAAGGGGGCTATTTTAAAAATCAATGGGCAAACAGGGTGCAGCATCTGCCTAAACTGTCTGGGAAGACTGTGTATATGCATCGTCTATATGTATAACTTTGTAATACATCATAGTTGTGTGACAATTAACTGCCATAAGCCACTATAATAAGAAAGTGTCAAAAACACATTAAATAAGTTCAGTGAATTTGCAAAACTTTCTACCCAGATTAAATTTACAACAGAAATAAAACCCCCCAATATAGTTCTTTATAGTTATTAGAAAAGAAAATAGATAAAGAAAGTTGATAAAAATCCCAATATTTTTTTTTTTTTTTTAGAAAATAAAAGTGTTGGGGAAAAGTTATGCATAAAAAATCATCAAAATACAAGAAAATGTACTGCAATTTTTTTAAAATGCCTTTTTTACTTGAAGTGGTAAATAAATCTTTTAAAATGTGTATCATCTCTAACTTCTTGCATGCTGAAGAATTGTGTTGATGATTATGATCCATACAACCAGGGTGGTAGTGAAGAGTATTCAATGGTATATACTGTATACTTTCTGCATTTTTTAAAAAGAAGCTTTGTATAATCTCTATTTCTCAAGTAAAGCTGTAACAACTGACATATGCCTTCTAGTGTTGTTACGACTACAGAACTGCATATGATGGTTCTGTTAACCAAAAATTTAGCAGAACTTTTTGAATTTAATAGTGATGAAGAACATTTAGATTTTCCAGATGAGTAATTTTCAAGATCAAGATAGAACTAAATTCCTTTTTGTTTAAGATATTTGAAAATACATAAATTTATACTTTATTATTAATTTTACTGTAAATATAAATGCATTTTTCATTACAATTTACTTTACCGGCAAAATCTTTTAAAAAATCAGAAAGCTAAGTTCTATTCTATATACTTAGAAAAAAAAATTGCTTTTGTTAAGTGTAAGTTTGTTAATTGCTTGGATGCAATCTTTTTTATCTAAAAAAATGTTGCAAGTTTCTAAATCCAGATTTACTTGTCTAAACAATCAAGTTCTTTGCCAGATGAAATACAACTGCACTAGTTATACTAATTACATTAACCGTCATTTTTTGACAACTATATAGTTTATTTATTTTTTATTATAATTTTTATTATAGTTTATAGTATTTTGTTATTTATTTATAATTGTTCATTTATTACAAATTATTTATTTCATATTATTTATCATTTTTAACAGTGTTATGTATTTAATAATATTAAATTACTGCTTTGAACATGATTAGCAACAATAAACAAGATTGGCAATTGGCAACCATTTTTGGCGATCTATCGACTGGCCAGAAAATACGTCAGCACCATTTTTTATTTTTATTTTAGTGCAAAATATATAAAAAGTGATAATTTTTTGGCGTCATAATAGTATGGAAAGGATCGACGCTCACCTCATAATTCTGGCTACAACTATAAATCGCCATCATTAGATGTCTGATATCTGGTGTCGACCTCTGAATTTTCTTTGCGTTTTGGCGGTATAATAAATCGACACATACACCGGAAAATATGGTAAAGAAAAATATGAAATATATAGATTTTATAAAAATAAAGACAGAGATACGATTTTCTATTGAATACAATGGAAAATGTCAACAGATTGTATTATAGGGGAACTTGGGGCAAAATGAAATAGGGAGGCAAAGTGAAATGGTTAAATATTTAGTCCGTATGCAGTGCCACCTATCAGTCAATATTTTAGTTAAGTTATTTCACATCTACTTGCTTACTGTCAGGCAACAATCACCTCTAGAGATCAATATATATGAAATTAGTAACCAATTTTCAAATTGGATGAAAATATTGTAATATTATTAGGTAAGTAAATAACATTTTTTAAATTATATAATGATAGAGTTCTTCTTATTAATATTGTAAATATAAATTAAATTCTTCTGCTGTCTAGTGAAGTACTTGTTTATTTAATATTAGGCCTATATTTGGTTTTAATTTTTTATAATAATTTGTTATGCACATGCGGGGCAAAGTGAAAGGGGCAAAGTGAAAAAGATTTTTAGTGATGGGGCAAACTGAAATATTTTTTTTCACTTTGCCCCTAGAACATATTTATAATTTTAAAAGTGTAAAATCATTTTGCTTACATATTCAGGTGTATAATGGTAAGGACATATAAAAGAAAAACAGAGCAGCAATCCTGGTCTGAAGCATCAATGACTGCTGCTGTTCAGGCAGTAACAGGTACTGATCAGATGAGTCTTAATTCAGCAGCTGAACAATATGGAATACCAGTGGCTACACTGTACAGGAGAGTTAAAAAAGTCAAAGAAGATGGAAATGTTGCAGAAGCTTCTAAAAAAGGCTTGGGGAGATACAGGTAATTAGTAATCTTAGTAGACGTTTTATCTGATTGTTAAAACAATACAAACACATTTATATATTTTTTTCTTTACAGACCTGTATTTTCTGCAGTGCAAGAGAAAGAGATAATGAATCATGTTCTTGATATGGAAGCCAGGCTGTTTGGATTAACCAGAACAGATATAAGATAACTTGCATATCAATATGCTGTAAAAAATAATGTTCCAAACCCTTTTGATCACAAGACTTGTTTGGCTGGCATGGATTGGGTTTATGGCTTTTTGCAGAGACACAAAGAACTCTCTATTAGACAACCAGAAAATACATCAGCTGCCAGAGCAGCTGCATTTAATCCCATTTCAGTATCCTCCTTTTTTAAACTCCTTGGAGAATTAATGGATAAATATCATTTTCCACCAAACAGAATTTACAACGCTGATGAGACTGGTATCTCAACAGTCCCCAACAAGCCTTCAAAAATTATTGCAGCAAGAGGTAAAAAACAGGTGGGAATTCTTTCACCAGCTGAGCATGGAACATTAGTAACAGCAGAAATTTGTTTTAATGCAGCTGGTCATTATGTTCCACCACTTTTAGTTTTTCCACGAGTTTGTCACAATCCCCTGTTTGAGCAAAATCTGCCACCACAGTCCAAAGTAGTTTGTCATCAATCTGGATGGATGCAGACTGAAATTTATGCACCTATTTGGTTTAATCATTTTGTGGAACATAGTAAGCCAACGAAAGATCTACCAGTTTTACTTATAATTGATGGGCATAAGACGCATACTACAAATTTAGAACTCGTTGAACGGGCAAGAGCCGAACATGTGCATATCCTTGTCATACCACCACATACTTCACATAGATTACAGCCATTAGATGTTAGTTTCATGTTCCCACTTAACAAATATTATGAGCAAGAGGCTAGAACCTGGCTTAGAAACAATCCTGGAAAAGTGATAACAATCATTGAAGTTGGATCATTGTTTAGTAGAGCTTACATGCGAGCAGCAACTGTTGAAACAGCTGCTAATGGGTTTCAAAAGACAGGAATTTGCCCTTATAATCCACATATATTTCCAGATGATCTGTTTTCTCCTGCAGAAACAACTGACAGGCCTTTTTCTGTAGATCCTATTGATATTGACACAGACACAATTTCAGCTAACGCAATGGGAGATACACATACATCTGATACAACTGAAATAGACCCACTTGCACTAGACACTTGTGCATTTGACATAAATGAACCTGGAACAAGCAAAACAAATGCATCTCCTATGATGGAAACTACAAAAACAACTCACGTTTCTCCAAGAGATATATTGCCTATTCCTATTGCCAAACATCGTGTCAAGCGTATAAATAAAAGACGTGGTAAAACTATGGTTTTAACCTCAAGTCCTGCACTGAAGGATTTACGAGCACAAAAGAAAATGATAACTGCTACAACTTGCAAGCCAAAAGTAGCTAAGAGTTTATTTGCAGCATCTTCAGGTTCTAATAGAAAGAAAAAGAAACATATTGAAAAAATTGAATATTCAGATTCATCCAATTCATCAGTAGAATCTGATATTTGTGATGATAACAGTGAGACAGAAGATGAATTTGAGACCCTGGAAGATGACTTCACTGAACACAAGGCTGAAGTTCAGCTTGTTACAGAAAAGGTGGAATTTAGTGAAATAAATAATGGGGATTTTCTCTTGATTGAGTTGCACTCAGATAAAGGTCCAGGTAAAAAGAAGCAGTTTGTTGGTAAAGTGATTTCATTTCCCTCGCAAGATGGACCACATTTTCTTTCAATTAAGTTCATACGGCCATACAGACAAAAAAAGGATGTTTATGTGTGGCCTATAACTGATGATACAAGTATTGTATACTATACAGAAATACTGGGAAAGTTGTGTAAAGTGAAAGAACTCAGACATGGACAAATTCGTTTCTTATGTGGATCAGCATAATTATCATACAATTGTAAAAAATCTTGTGAAGAAGTGAACTTGTTTATATTTCATTTTGCCCCATTAACAATATCACTTTGCCCCAGGTATGGGGCAAAGTGATAATTTTCTACTGCTATGTTACATCTTTAATACATCACAGAAATTCAAGAATAAAAATCTGAAAAAAAATAATTTCATAAGGCAAGGGTCTTATAAATTATGTAGTATAAAATTTCAAATAAAATTTCTGTTTTTTCATTTTGAAAATTGTAATTACTTTTAAGTATTTCACTATGCCCCATGTTCCCCTACATTTTATGATGAATGTGATCAAGTTATTCATGTGAAACATAAATAAAATATAAAGACAGGTGTGGGAGAATTAACAGAAAATTTTATCAGACAATGATTTACTTCACTAGCCAACAAGATGCAAGATACAGTTGAACATTGTTATGACAAGATGTAAGTAACTGAAAAAGAAATAGTTTATTACTTTTACAAATCATTTCATAATCTTTCGAATAAAAATATTGAAAAAAAAACTTAGTTTACTGAAGATAATTGAGGTGGTCAGGGCAAGAAAGAGATAAGCCACATTTGTAAACTTCTGAGATATCAGTTTGAAAGTTATATCAAAAACTCAAATCAAGATATATAACCTAAAGTTTTTTCGCCAATGTCTTAGTAACATTTGAGATATTCTGAGCCACAATATGACATTACTTTAATGATATTAATATTACGTTTTTTGTAAATTAGCTATCTTTATTGGGGTAAAAAACGAAACTTGTCACATAGGCTGCCACCAAGTGACATTAGAAACACATTATATGTTTTATATTATAATTTACAATATTGAGCAACAGATTACAGTACTAGATTTATTTCACTAAAAATGTTGCTTGGGACTTTCTTGCCCCGACCCCCTCAATTGTTGGGTAAAACCAGATCAACTATTTAAAGTGTAGTACATTGGAAAAATTGTAAAGTTTTCTGAATAAACATGTTAGGAAGTCTGCCATTATAATTTTAGAAAAATTTAGTGTCTAGTGGCTAATTAACCCTTTCAGGGGCAAGCAATTGTGTTCTTGTAACGGCGAATTCCCACCGGAATTTACTAAAGAATTTAGTTCAAAATATGGAAAAGCAATTTTTCAACTTTTTCCCATCAAAGCTAAAAAAGTAAAATTTAATTAAAAGTTTCTGGTTTGAATTGGATTAAAATTAGGTGGTATATAAAATATACCACCGCCCCTCAAGGGGTTAAGCAAACATCACATTTTGCATAGTTTGTTCAAAATATCAACTTTTATCAAAGATAAATAAAATGTTTAATTTAACTGTTTTATTGCATTTTAAAAGTATAACTAAACTTAATGTAGAAATTTTTCTTTAAAAAAAAATGGTGGTATGTTCATTTAATACTAGTGATGTGAAAAATATAAGTCAATTTTTTTACAGTAAACTTGTAAATAGAAAAGACCGGCTAGAAAGGTAAAAGGGAGTTGTATCATTTATTGTGTTGTCCTCTAAATGTTTCTTAATAAAAACCCACCCGTACTGCATCAAATATTTCACTAAAGTCATTTTTTTTTGTTTTTTTTTTTCTGTTTTTCTGCACCATTTATAATAATAAAAATACCTAAGGAGTCTTATTTAGTTTTAAAATAATTTAAATTAACAATTGCAGAATTCTGGCAAAGCATGAACTTATAGTTTTTCTTGTAATAGAATTTTAGAATGATCTACATAATTTTTTTTCTTTACGTTAAACCATTAATATGTAATAAAATGCTCCATATTCCGCTGATTATGTGTGTGTTTTTTCAGGTAACAAGGATTATATATATATTTTTTAATTCTTTATTAGATTTTATACAGAAAGAATTTCAATTTTTTTTTTTTTTTTTTTTTTTTTTTTTAGATGACAGCAAAATATATAATAATAATATTAAAAAAAATCAAAGCATTAAATATTTTTTCTGAATAGCTTGAAATTTGATTTGCCTTAAAACCTTAAAAAAAAAATTCTGTTATATATGTCATTTATACAGAAAGAATTTCAAAAGTTTTTTTTAGATGACAGCAAAATATATAATAATAATATTTAAAAAAAAATCAAAGCATTAAATATTTTTTCTGAATAGCTTGAAATTTAATTTGCCTTAAAACCTTAAAAAAAAAAAAAAAAATCTGTTATGTATGTCAACTCGGAGTGATGAATGACAATAACGGAATAATTTTTTTTTTTTTTTTTTTTTTTGGGGGGGGGGGGTCTGAAAACTTTAAATGCATTTTTAGAAGAACTTTGATTTCACTAATTTTAGTATGCGGTAAATTAGGTTACTTGGAAATTTTACAGATATTCTTAAGAAATGTTTTTTTACATTGATTTGCACTTAATGTAGTTGTGCTATGAAAGTGGAAGTATCTGTCGTAAATTTTTAATTTTGAATCATTTATATTGAAAAATAGATTTTTTTAATTTAAAATTGGTACTTTTGCTAAAAATGGCAAATTTTGACATTTTTCAAATTTCTAGTTCATTGCACAGAACAAGAACAAAAGAGTGTGGCAATGAAAAATTTTTTAAATGAATAAAGACATTTATATAAAAGATTTAAAGAAATCGAAAAAACAAAACTTGGTATCTGTATTTAGTTAAAGAATTGAAGTTAAGTACAGCACCATAAAATGATATATTGAGCATGTGAGTGGAAAAAGCATAACATTAGAGCTGATGTAAATGTTAAGGAAACGGAAAAAAAAAAAAAAAAAAAAAAAAAAAAAAAAAAAAAAAAAAAACGTGCATTTCAAAGTAAAAAACTGATTAATTTTATTTATCAATGAAACTATTTCATTTCATTTTTTGTTTTTAGAATGTTATTTTTTTTCCACACACCTGTTCAGTTAACTGCAAAATGTGAAAAGAAAAAAAAAATCTTCAGTTAGCTTTTGACAATAAAAGTTTAATTTTATTTTTATTTATAGAACTAGGATAAATTAACTTACGTATTTTCCATTTGTTCCTTTCTTTATATAACAGTAGAGGAGAATAAGCTACTATAAATAAACTTGCTTTTATAAGCTAAGAAATTTTTTTTTAGTTTTCAATACTCTGAAATTCAATTCTTTACTGTTCAATATTAATTAAATCAAAAATATTCGCCGACATGCGTATAAATGTCGATAAATTGTCACAAAATCGATATTGATCATAAATATGCGTCGAATATAAGGCACAAGAACGATATTCATCGCATATACGTCGAAAATAAAAGGCAAAATGATAACAATTAGATATAAGCAATACCAAATTAGTGTCATTTTGTTTACGTTCTTGTGTCGGTCAAATCGGAATTCAAGCATATTTGTATCGGATAATATCGCTGGTGGCCGTCGTTGTGTCAGACTTTTGGCAGCAAATGGATAACCAGTCCACGTATCGCTAAAGATACCAGAAAAGTTGACAAAATCGAAACAGTTCTGTTAAGATTTGCTGTTATCAGTATAGCACCTCTAGTATTTGATGATAGGTATCTTTCTTGTATAAATCTGTCAGCTCTGTGTTTGCTGGGCAATATCTTTGTCCTACCTGGGACATGCTCGCCCTCTCGCGGGCAAAGACTGGATCACATTTAGAGAGTTTGCTGTTGGTTTTTCCCTTACATATTAATGCAAGAAACGTATATATTTTATTACCTTGTAACATCACAAAATGGAATTTTAAAAGATAAAAAAACACATAACTCAAGTTGCTAGGTATCTTAGGGTAAATAGGGAGGATTGAAAGGCTGTGAGTTTCTATAAATTTCGTAATTTAAATAATTCGTTTACAAACACAACTGCAGATTGCTTTTTAGCAGATGACAGAATTTATTTATATTTTGAAATTCGGAAAAAAAAGTATAGATGTTGAACTCTTGAAATATTTTGCTTTGATAGCATTATTTTTCAACTTGAGTAATATGTATGATTCATTTAATTTGAATAATATTATTATTTTGTTTTAAACACTTGTATAAAATTAAATCGACGTTATATTGCCACTGTTATTATTTTTAGGTGCGTTCGTAATTATATAAATACGTAGCACCTATTGTCGTCGTCTGGTCCGTCCGTCTGTCTGTCCGTCCGCATATAACAACACAAAAACTACTGAAGCGAATGGTTTGAAATTTAAGATATATTATCTTTGCAGAATTTTGTCGAGACATTTCAAATTTTATGAAAATCGAATCAAAACTTTAGAATATATTAATAAAAACATTTATTAAAAAATTTGATTTTTTTTTTTTAAATTGGTGCTTTTTTGTTTTAGGAGCTTCCGAGGTTTAATCGTCAAGCGACCGAGACACTTATTTTATTACAGAAATGAATCTGCAGACGATGTAATTCATTTCAAAGAATTAAAAATCATCAACATCTGAATATTTATATAACTAGCTATAGTACGAACGCACTTCGTTTGTCACGTTTAACATACACTTTCCAACTTGAACTGGCGACTGTTAATTGTTTTGATGCATTTTCTTGGTATTTATACTTTTCAATTTCATCTAAAATTAAATTTTTTTATTTATGAAAAATTAAATAAATTGAACGATATTGCAATCTCTTTTTGTTTGTTTTGTTTGCACAATACGAATTTACCTATTGTGTTGATGCGTACTTAGTTTATTTTTATTTTTTTAATATTTTCATATAATATTGTTTTCTTATTTCTATACTCTTGAACAAGAATATAAAACACTAACTGCTAATTTTGCCCTTTGATTAAGATATAATTCGATTAGCTATGTCATATTTTATCCAAGCTTGGCAACATATCCACACATGGAACTTCAGCCTAAACTTTTAAAAGAAAGTAAAAGTTTCTAAGAACACAGAAAATTTTACGGGTACATGAATGAAATTAACTGTGCAGTTTTGTATGAAAGTTGCAAATTTCGACTTTAAGGTAGTTTTAAGCATGATAGCTCAAAAAGATGTCAGATTGAATGAATGTGCTAAATTAGTAGGATTTGTTATTTCATCATCAAGCAATCAAATGTAAATAAAGAAGTCCAGATACGAAGAAGATTGTTTCCTATGTTTTAGCAATACTACCAAAGATGGGCTATTTCTTACCAACTTGCTGATGAGAAGTTTTTAAAAATACGCTAGCTTTTCTGCTGCACAACATCTGATTGTGTAAAAAACTATACAATACAGAGAGTTTTAAAGATGTCTAGCAGTATTACCGAAGAGGAGATGTTTTTTACCTGCAAACTGATGACAAATTTCAAAAACACACGTTAGAGTCAAGTGAACTTTTCTACTGCAAATGTCTGATTATAAAAAGGACAGTGCAGTAGGGAAGTTTTCTTACATTAAAACGTGCAAGCGAAATGCAAAATTTTAAATATGTCTTTAGACGTCATATTTCTTACTTCAATATTTCTAAATCAAGCATCTGCTTATATAGTAATAAAAATGCAAAAAAAAAATCCCATATACCTATTAAAATACTAATACCATTTTTCCCCCCATAAATTAGTAAAAGTAGAATTTATTAAAAGTCAATGATTCTAAGTTCTAATTATGAAAAAAAAAGAAAGCTTAAAAGTATTATAAACAGGGATTCGTTATATCTAGAGATGTACTTTTTCAAACCTTCCATTAATTTTTTAAAAGTAGGATGGGGGGGGGGGAGATTCAATTGAGGAATTTTAAGTCTTTATTTCTTTAACTGTAACACATAGCCCTTTTTATTATTAATTTTATTAAACACTTTGATATCAAGACTGTCTCAATCACGATTTTAGTGTGTAAAGTTGTAATTTTTTATTTATTACTGTACATGAAATGAAGAGACATTTAATTTTCTAATAGCCTTTCAAACTCTTAAATTTTAGTTTTACAGACAGTAATACTTTTGAATGCATACTACAGATTTAAGCAGAAAGTTCTATTAAAAAATCAAAAAATAAAATGATTTTTTAGCTTTTTATGAAATTTATATGGAATCCTCTGTGGAAAATAATTCAAACTGCTTCCTGCATTAAAGAATTTTGAATTAACACAGAAAAATTGGTACTTGTTTGTTAAAATAACTTTGATTTCTTCTTTTCGTTTTAAACTTGACATGATTTGGACTTCAGAAAGTGACATTTGTTGCCAAACAATATAATCAGCTATGAAAACAAGTCTGATAAAATGTTATGCGTATTTTATATAAAAAATTACCACTAACTACATGCATTAGATCATTTACTTCTGTTTGTATATGTGTAAAAATTGAAAAAAAAGCATTTGTGTGTATGAAACAGTGAATAGGTTGCCAAAGAATATTTATGAAAATTTTCCTTCTCTTACCAAGGTCGTTTTTCTTATCTTGCCAAAGACTTCATAACAAACAAAAATGAAAAATGCAGATTGAATTGCTGCCCTTCTTTGTTGGAGTCTATTAAAACATATTTTATATAAATACTACACACACACACACACACACACACATATATATATATATATATATTAAGCTCTTGAAAATAGATAATCAAAAGTATACTGTTTCTCTTAAAAAGTCTTTCAGAATTCCTGATAATTTATTTTCAGTACTGGATAGTGTATGGATCACCGAGTAGTGGACCACATACTGAATACTCGGCACATAGGAAAAACTGTTTTTATACTTCTTACTAAATTAGTTTGAACACTGTATTGTTGCTATGGAAACAACGACTTATTCAATATAGAATTAAAATTTATAATGGTAGCAGGACCACGAAAAAGGAAGTTGAAGGGGGCCTTGACACCGGACGAAAGTTATTATATGTAAATTGCAGAATGTACAAAATAAATAGAAATTTGGATTTAAAATATTGAATTTAAGAGCATATATATGCATATAAAAGGGTTAATTCAATATTTAAAATTATCTATACAGATATTTCTGTCAATCTCCAACATGTAGAAACAATAAATTCTAATATGTTCTGGTGTTGCAGGATATTTCTTACTAATATGGAGGAGAAGAACATACATTTTCATGAAAACAAAACATATGAGCTTTGTTTTTTAAGTTTAAAGCCAATAAAAATGCATGTTTGAAAGATTTTTGACAAACCTATACAAACTGTTAAAAAATAGAGAAAAAAAAGTTTTTATTTGTATTAATAGGTTTTGTGCTTTTTTTATAGGTTTATAACTTCTAAAAATATATCCAAAAACCAAGCCAGAAAATTCACACATTGACAACTTTATATGATACATATAAACTGACACAATTAACATGAGACTGCATTTGGGAATAAACAAAATCGTTTAACTTCGCAAATAGTACCTTTTATTTTTACCATGTAAAGTGACAAATAATAAAAAATGCAATATTTTAATACTTTACAGAGTATTATTTATTTAGATAAATTACAAGCAATAATAATAAAATAAAAATGCGGTATTATATAAGCATGCAGCGATATTAACGTAATAACTGCATTAATGATCTAGAAATTTATTTGCATACAAAATTCCTGATCACTGTGTTCATTTTTTTTAAATAATAGAGTTAAAATGCTGTCCTAATTTTTATTATTTTTACATGTTTGCAAACACGAATCCACATTAGTATCTGTTTCATTACGACAGAGATTTAGCAACTATATAGCTAGCTAAAATAAATTCTTCAACATATTTTAAGCCATTCTTTGACTTAATCAACTTATAACAGTTCAAATTTTCATATATTTATTTTTTCCACTGATATTTTTATGAGAATTCTAAAATTTTTGCGCAATATTTCAAAACAGATGCTATTTACCTATGCATTTACATAACGTAAACAAGCGGGAATCTGATCTATCGTTACGACCCACAGTGGGAGATTTACTGATTCTAGCTGGCCAAAAGTCAATAAAAAAAATTCCTAGCATAATTTATTTTTTACCTGAAATTGCTTAGTAGTTGGGGCGTTGTACCCTGCAAATGGTTTTGATATAAATACAATTGTATGGTCCAGAGGCTAATGCAAAGATTGTGCTTCTTATTTTATGAATGAATCGCGTTTTTTGAGTATAGTTGTTGAATCTGTTATTTCAAGTAGAATAAAAAAATATTGTTATATTATGGACGCTTCCAAACTTAATGTGGACTTTTTTTATCGGATTTATGTGCATAAATTTTCAACAGATCAATTGTTAATTCTTATTTAATGTCGCAAAAAACTCTTCATTCTTTTTTTTTAAATTGTCATTTTTTAAATAGAAAAAGTTATGTTAAAAAGCAAGATAAAGCTAACTTTTGGATACCATTAAATAGTTTCGATTATTACCTTTTCGATAAATTTTAGTTTGTCTGCATCTATCTGCATCCCTAGGCTTTAGAACTGTTTTTACCTTATTAAGTCTAAATTAATATTTTTTGAAATTTTAGTTCAAGTGCCTTTTTTTTTATCAAAGGCACCAGGATTTAAGTCAATCACACAAATAAACTTTTGAACCATTATACAGCAGCAACAAGCTCCGAAAAGGTGAATTCAGTTGAAAAAGTTTTGTTTATACAGGAAAGTTACAATGAAGAACACATGAAGTTTTGAAAGAGCAAAAGTTTAAATATATGGCCCAATTTGGCCAAAAGTTGTCACATGTATGTCGATCTCATGACAGATTCATATAAAATATAATACATACTGGCAAATTTCGAGTGGTATCGAAATTGGCCCAGAAAATTCTTGAAATTCACTTTGGATATGGAAAACATAATGTAGAACTTTCTCCATTAAGTCTTATGACTCCCACTATTTACATAAAGCTCTGCTATGTAGAGATAAGTATAAGTATACAATTACATACATTCATATATATATTTATATATATATGTATAGAATGTCCTACTGTCCGCTTTGGACATTAATCATAAGAAACTGCTGAGGTAACAAATAAACATTTCTGTGCCTGTGGACATAATTATGCAAAGAAGTTCTTGAGAAAATCATCTAACCAAGAAATTTTTTATATAATATTGTTGACTTCAAATACATTTCTAACTAATAAAATTACAAAATAAAAATTAAATATACTCTTTTTTTTCTAAAGACAGTCTACATTCATATATATATTTATATATATATATATATGTATAGAATGCCCTACTGTCCGCTTTGGACATTAATCATAAGAAACTGCTGAGGTAACGAATAAACATTTCTGTGCCTGTGGACATAATTATGCAAAGAAGTTCTTGAGAAAAACATCTAACCAAGAATTTTTTTATATAATATTGTTGACTTCAAATACATTCCTAACTAATAAAATTACAAAATAAAAATTAAATATACTCTTTTTTTTTCTAAAGACAGTCATTGCATTGTTAATTTTTCAAGGTAGAAGAAAAGGCTCTATATTCTGAGAGCCAGAATGAAGAACTTTCAGATGATGATGTGTTGAATTTAAATTTCTAAGCAATTTTTATTTAAGCTGTCGAACGTTTGTCTTGTATCTGAATTTCTAATAGATTATTAGAAAAAATAATTTTTTTAATAATTTGTAGTATTATAATAGAAAAATAATTTTATAACTTTAAGTACCATTCTGGTAACCTAAGTATCATTAAGATTATCAATACGTACCTATTAAGTAATTAGATTTACTCTTTTACTAACTGTCTTAAAGCTGTAAATGTTGTTTTACCTAATTGAATGATACATAAAATGTACATAATACATATGTACAAATACATATTTCAATTTTAATATCTCAAATTAATCAATTTCCAATTCAAAACAACCATCTTCAAAGAAACTTTGATTTAAAAATTAATAAATTTTGTTTAAATGAGTTTAATATATCATTTATTTAGATAAAACATAGAGTTCAATAGAAATAAATTGGAAAATAGTTTTGGCCAGCTAGAATCGACAAATCTCCCAACGTGTGACCCCCCCGACAGAACAGCATCACCTGTTGTTGATTACAATTGCAAATATAAAAGAGAATTCATATGTAAAATGTTCAATTAACCAATATGAAATTAAAACTGATTCTTTAACCCATCTTTACTCATTTTGATACCTAAAAACTGTCTATAAAAAATGGCTATTGCTTGCTGTAACAATTCCGTGAATAATGCAAAATGATTCATATTTTCTGAGAGCACCTATTTTCTTTTGATAAGCGATATTTTATTTTGAAAAAAAAAAACTTGTATTTTCAGTTAAAGTTAAAAGTGTTAAAGTTAGTAAAGTTCTGTTAGAAGTTTCTAAAAGACTAAATTGCATATGCAACTAAATTAATTCCTGATTTAGTTATGTAATTATGTTTTGAAAATTTAATAACATATGTTTTTGAAAATTATTTTCCAAATGATATATTACTTATAAATTTTCAGAAAAAACATTTGAAAATATGAATAACATTTATAACGTACAACTCCCTCTACAAAAAATTTTGCCTGATAAGCCTAGATATTTTTTATTTAAATATATTAAATCTATTAAAAGAGGACACAATGTTTTGGAAGTATTTTTGTCCTATTAAACAGGTATATCTAGCTCAGAACTTATCCATTAAAAAATTAATTATATTATAAATGTTATATTGATAAAGCGAATAAAAAATAATAGATGAACGCGGTTTCACTAATTCTATAATAGTCACATGTAAACGTAAAGTAAACAGTCTGAGAGATGAAAGTTGAGTAGTACTACTCCTTCTGTGATGAAAATCATTGAGTAAGAAATGCAGGCACGAATGTGTGAAAATACATTTTTCATTTTTTTTTATTCGAGGCAATTTTTATAAAAAACTGAGAGCCATATTTTATAGGGGAGAAGAGAAAATTCTTCATTTAGCAACCTTACTTGTATTTTTAAGCTCTAATCATAGGTGTGTCATAAAAAGGTGGAAAGAGGAAAGAAGATAAAGCCACTGTCCCTCCCTGGATTTTGAAATTTAAGTAAATAAATTTTCTTTTTCTTCAATTTTGAATACCATAGAAAAATTTACTCTTTTTGAGTAACTCAAAATAAAAAAATTCTGTTAAGGTGAGGTCGGGAGGGACATAGAGCCATTGCCCCTCCTGGGTTTTGAATTTTAAATAACAATCCCCCCCCCCTGATTTTGAAAACATTGTAAAATTTATTCTTTTTGAGTAACTGAAAATAAAAGAGGATCTAAAAAATTGTCCATTAAGGATGTAGGGGGGAATGGGAGAGCCATTACCACTACCTGGATTTTGAAATTTAATTAACAAAAAATTACTTTTCCCGATTTTTCAAACATAATAAAATTTATTCTTTTTGAGTAACTTAAAATAAAAAAGTAAATATAATATTTTTCGTTAAAGATGGGTTAGGGAGGGGGGGGGGCACAGGAACTCGTTGCTCATTCTGCAGTTTGAAATTTAATAAACTAAATATTATTATCCCCAATTTCGGGAAACAGAAAAATTTCTTAATTTCAATTTTTTTGTATTAGAGAGAAATAAAAATATTTTATGGTAGGGGGAGGTGGCTTTCCCTAAATCCCCTCTCTGGCAGTTAATTTTAGGTCTTTATTATGTTCATGTATTTGAAATTTATTTTAAATGGCTGGTTTAGAGAAGAGTTAAAGCTGTGGTGGAGTAGTGGCCCAGAGGGCCCCCCCTCCAGATGTTGAAATTTAATTAACTATTTTTTATTTGATTAAGATATAGTAAAAATTATCCGTTTAAAGTAAATTAAAATAATTTAATACACTAAGAGAAAGAGGAACTGAGAATTTTCTGTAGGGGGAGACATTTCTACCTAAAACGCCTATGGCACTTAATTTTAGTTGTCTTTGTTTTTATGTTAATTTTTTACAATTCATGGTATAATTCATGGTTCAGCGCCGTGTTGAATTCAAGTGTAGCTGGGGGGTGTCATTCTCCCTGGTGCATCCAACCCCCATAGAAAATTTGATGTTTTATACTCTATTTAATGGATAGAAAGCCAAGTTACCCAGGAACTTGAGATTCTGCTCATAAAAAATGCCATTTTTAGAAAAGCTGCGCACTACAGACATATTTATCAAAATCTTGCCCATTGCTGGAATTCATTCTGCAGTGCCCATGTCTATTGATATTCACTTGATAGTTCTTTTACCCAGATGAGATACTGTGCTCTGTAATGGCGAAAGAACAACATTCTAAACATAGTAAATTTGCAAATTGCTTTGTCCTTTCCCCTACAAAGGGGTAGAAATGCTTTGGAATATTGTATTTTGTCATATATATGTTGCATATTGCAACACTAATTGACTTTGAAAAATGTTACAGATTTTGAATAGGTACCATGCACAGAAATAATGCAAACTTGGACTATACAAACTGTTACATCTATAAAACAAATTATATATTTTTTACAAAATTACAATTTACAAACTTTTTTTTAAGAATAAAAATGCACAATTTTTGCAGATATAAAATACACACTTATTTTATACAAAAAATGTGCACTGTTTTGGAAAACATTGAGTATGAACTGATTTATTGATAAAAAATAGAAATAATTATTTTTTAAAGTATTAAAAAATAATAATTTTTTATGCACAAAATGTGTAGATTCCATATTTTTTGCAATGAAAGGACAAACATTTTCTTGTTGGAAAAACACAGAACGATAAATGAGATAACATATGAAAGAATTTTTAACAGGCTTCTGACATAATACACTCACTTTTTGTTAAAACATGTTTTCTAATTAAAAGTTGCTGTTAATTAAAAATTACATAGCATTGTGTTCATAAATGAAAAGAAAAGTTTTCCTCAAATTAGTGTTGCAACAAAATAAAATGCTACATTATATGATGCTAGATGCTCAACAACAATTAAAAAAAGATAAATAGTAAAACCATGGCATACACAATAAGAATACATTATTTAAGCAATACATAATGCATAGAATATGTAAAAAACACAACACAAGTATAAAGTGTGATGACAGCGCACAGGTTTATTTTACATTTATAATCAAAATGAAAACTGAAATGTTTACAAAAAAAACGCCATCAATCGATCAAAGTAAAATCGCTTTTAATTAAAATTTAAATCGGTATTGTTTTCATAATGAAATAAAAGGTTTTTCACAGTTTTCCTCAAGCAGATGCTGTCATCCTCTAATGTAGTTAAAATACATTTGTTATTTTTTTTTCACATGCATGTGCCTTTTGTTAACGTTGACTAGTTTTCATTATAACTTTGGTGGAATAAATGGGATAATATATTCTATCGGTAGCAGATTTTTTTTAATCCTTAATTTTTCTTTAAAAGTTTAAACCTGCATGTCAGAAATATTAGATATTACTAAAAAATATATTGGACTACAGAACGAAATCCTCGCATATGTCCACTGGTATTGTATGTATTAGTAATCTGAGCTAAGATAAGGCAAGACAGATGAAGGATTAACAAATCTGATAAATGAAGATAATTTTTTTCTGTAAGGGTAAAATAAAAATTACTTTTATTTCCTTTATGAAAAATCCTCTGTAAAATGAATAATTCTTTGTATCATGAAAAGAAAGGTTTTTCTCCAGTCCTATCATCAAGACAAACTTATCATAAACATTCTTTATATGACAATCTTAAATTAACAGAAAACAATTTTTCATTTGTATGAGTAAGTATGCATTTAGCATTAAATATTTTATGAATCATATTCAATTCAAACTACATTTGTTTACTCCATTTGGATTATATTGGTGTTGCAGAAGAAAGTTTGTTTTATAAATATGCTTCATTTCAGAAACTTAAATTAGTATCAAAGATGAAATAAATATTACTTGCACTTCACAGGCATTTTCATTAATAAAATTCTAGTGAAAAAAAAGACACATGATATGAAAGTCTTCAAAATTACAACATAAAATAGATTTTCTTTTAACACCACAGAGGTCAAAGTGTTAAATTACAATCTTAGGGCAATTGTTTAGAGCAGTGGTTCCCAAACTTTTGGGCTCGCGGAGCCCTTTTTTGGAAGAATTTCTAAGGCGGAGCCCCTTAATTCCATGGTACTCTATGGTTTACAAACTAATGTTTTTTTATGCCTATGGAGCAGAGATAGATCTGCTGGATAAGAGTCCAAACTAGTAGTTTCCAACATGGGGCCAAGGTTCTCAGTTTGGCCCTTTTCTTGATACAGAAATTCTGAATTCTAGAAATTTTGAAAATCAAATTTTCTATTATTTAACCCCTTAACAGTTTTATTTAATATTAATATTATTGGACACAATAAGTCAAAAATAAGGACAAGAAACCACTTTTTTTGTATTAAAATATCTGTCTTGTATAATCGAGATATGCCACCCAAGTGCAGCAAAAATTATAGTTAGAAATTTGTGGTTTCTAAAAGCTTTTAATGGTGAAGAAAACATACTCTTCTTCCAGAGCGACGTTCGAGCAATACTCTTAAGGGGTTAATGGCATCAATTTTTAAAATAAAAAATATTCTTTCGGGCTTTCCAGTATGAACTCGGAATTAAAGATCAAAATGGCTACCCTGTCTGGGTCATGTATTGCATTGGGCCTTCCGTAAAACTATTATTATTTATGGCGAAAACAACACACACACAGAAAAAAAATGTAAGTTGTACTGTTTTCGTTTATAAAGAGAGACTTCTGTGTAATCCCAATAGCATACTCGCGAAAAGAAAGAAAATGCGTAGGCCCAGTTTTCGTGAGTAATTATATTACACGTTTTCGCTAGTTCCACCCAACCGTAATAGGATCATGCGATTATGGATTCTTTTTTCGTTCTTCTTTACGTTTCTAGTACTTCTAAATATGCAATGAAAACGAATCACCCCTGCGCTTCTTCTTCTGAACCATTTTTAAAAATACATTTAGAAGCAGATCATCGTTTTAGTGTTTAAGTGGGCGGGACAAAATCTATAACCTGTATTGTTAGATGCAGCTATTAATTATAGTTTTGAAAGAAACTTTCTTTCAGCATTGTTTTTGCCTCAAAATATATATACTGTTAAAAACTACACATGTTAAAACAACTGCAACTAGTAGAAAAACTTAACAAAACGGGATATATGGGTGGGGTTTAATTTATATCAGGGCGGGTACTCATTGACGAAAAGCTTAATCAAGGGGTGGAGCTGAGCAGAAGTTTAGATTGTTAGTGTAATGACAAATGTAAAGAATCAATATGTTTTTAAATTGCTACAGCCTTATTTCTGATAGGAAAATGTGGCATCATAACATAAGAATCTTAGCCTATGCCGAGACCAAATAAAACAAAATTTTAAAGAGGGATTGTTAAGTGACACAAGATGTAAAAAAAATGCGTTTTCAGCAACATACATTGCTTTAAAAATTAAGTACAATTATGTAAAACAGTATAAAAACTTTAAATTACTAAGAATTAATAAAAATAAAATAAACAGATTAAAGAAATTAAAGTTACAAAAAGAAAAAAGAAAACTTTATACACAACGTTTACAAATATTAAATTAATCTAATGAGGCTTTTATTAAATGACTAGTATATACCTCCCGTCAAAAATGACAGGATATTGACTCAATATTCAATTTTTGATATAGTTCAACGAATGGACAAAACATTCAAGCTAAATATTAAAAAAATCCATGTGTGAAAACCCCCGTCAAAAATCACGGATTGTTGATATGCGTTTAATTTTCACAAGACTTCACACAAATAAACCACATGAAATTTTTTTTATTGAAAGGTTCGTATTGTGTCAAAGTACGTTTTAAAGCCGGTAGATGGCGCCAAAACAATTTTAACCCATCACTATGGTCCAATGTTGCTTGTGATTTCCGAGCAAGCCACCTCGATGGTTTTTCTCTAATTAATCGCCGTCTATGTTCAATCGGCGTTTCATCATTTTCAGCAGGCATCGATAAAAGGATCCTTAAGCTATATAAAACAACAATAAAAACTGATTTCATTGAACAGATTTAAATCCACCGCATGTTCAAAACAGCATTTAAAAAAATCAACAAAGATGTTAAAACAGTAAAATGCACGTTGCCAATTGGCAATTAGCACAGTACAAACAATTTTGATGAATGATTTTCAAAAGTAAATGACTCACCACTTTTTTTTTCTTTTCTTTTGCAACAAAATAATGATTTCACATTAAATTTTAATATGCTAATTATATGCAAATATTAACTTGTATTTTTAACAAAGTTCGATTGTTTATATTAATTGCCGAAAGATGGCTGCAAAAATAGTTTTTGAAGGTTTTAACCAAAATGAAAGTATTTAAAGACTTTAATATACTTTTACAAATATTTTAAGAGCAGAATCAGATAATTAACCTGTATTTTTTAATGAAGAGTTCAAAGAGTCATTCATTTGTTTCAAGCTTCGGAAATTCTGAATGGCAACAGTGTTCGTTTGTTTATATTTGGGATTCCGAAGTTTAATCTGGATTTTTAATTAAGAACTTAAAAATTTATAATAGGATATGATATATACATGCTTTATAGGGAAAATATGCTGAACAGACATGATTTCAAGTAGAAGATATTATCATTTAGCTGTAATATGTTAGCATAGGTTTTTCATTAAGCCTAACATGGCGTTTAACTGCGGTCGATTCGCAGACCAGAGTGGTCGTGCCCGGAATGGTTACAGACACTTTCTTGCCTTCGGATTTTATTATAAGTAGATACAAGATGTTACAAAAAAGAGGCGTTTTAATCGACAAACATTGTTTTACTATGAAAAACAATATAGAAAAGTTAAATATACAAATAACATAAATTGATTAAAGAAATTAAAGTTATAAAAAAAAATATCTGTACACAATGTACACAAATGTAAAATGAATCTAATGAGGGGCTTTAAATGATACAAGATGTTATAAAAAATATGTTTTAAGCGACAAACATTGTTTTCCTATGAAAAACAGTATAGAAAATTTAAATAACTAGAAATTAATACAAATAACATGAACAGCGCCTTTTCCCTTTCGATTTAAGTTGTACATTTGATTTAGAATACTATTCCTTGTAGCTTATTTTGAATCGACAGAAATTTTTAAAACACATTAAATACAGTAAGATAAAATAAAGCAGTTCAAACCAAAAATATTATATAGAAAAATAATATATGCATAATGCAAATTTTTGTATGATTTACAAAAGTATAGTACAGTATTTTTCAACCCAGTAATAGAGGTATATATTTTTGACACACACACACATGCAAATTCCTATATACTTTCGAAAATTTTTCCCTTGCAATATGCTAATTTCTTTCAGTTTTTGTTTATTTTCCTGGAACGCCGCGGAGCCCCTGAAAAGTACAGGCAGAGCCCCAGGGGCTCCGCGGAGCACACTTTGGGAACCTCTGGTTTAGAGTATATTTCAGATATGAACAGTTTTCTTAATTACATAAGATGCAGGATGCCTTTGTAAAAATAATTTAAAAGAATTCTCTAGAACATATTTCACAAAAGAATGGTTTTGTGAGAAATGTAAAAATATTTTTAAAATATAAATTAAAAAAAATATTTTAGAATATAGTTCACAAACTATGATATTTTTATTTTTGTGAACATGCAAATGTGTTCTTACGTGGCCACTTTCTGAAAATCATCACAAATGAAGTTTTTCAGTTTGAATGGGTAAGATAATGTTTCATTAAATTGCCACTTAATGACATATTAATATATTTCAAAAACAAAAGGTTTTTCCTTTGTATGGATGGAAGAGTGTCTTTTCAGATGATCACTTCGTGAAAATCTTTTTAAACATATTTCACAAAGGATTTTTCCTTTGTATGGGTGTGTAAATGCATTTTTAGATGACAACTTTGTGAAAATCCTTTGGAACATACTTCACAAACAAACGGTTTTTCATTTGTATGGGTGCGCAGGTGTACTTTTAGAACACCACTTTGTGAAAATCCTTTTAAGCATATTTCACAAACAAATGGTTTTTCCTTTGTATGGGTGCGCAAGTGTACTTTTAGATCACTTATCCCTGAAAATCCTTTTAAGCATATTTCACAAACAAAAGATCTTTCCTTTGTATGAGTGCGGAAATGTACTTCCAGATCACCCCTTCCTGAAAATCCTTTTAATCATATTTCACAAAGAAAAGGTTTTTCCTTTGTATGGGTATTCAAATGCCTTTTCATAGTACCACTTTGAGAAAATCCTTTTAAGCATCATTCACAAACAAATGGTTTTTCCTTTGTATGGGTGCGCAAGTGTACTTTTAGATCACTTTTCCCTGAAAATCCTTTTAAGCATATTTCACAAACAAAAGGTCTTTCCTTTGTATGAGTGCGGAAATGTGCTTTTAGATCACCACTTTGTGAAAATCCTTTTAAGCATATTTCACAAACAAATGGTTTTTCCTCTGTATGGGTGCGCAAGTGTACTTTTAGATGACCACTTTTTGAAAATCCTTTAGAACATATTTCACAAACAAATGGTTTTTCCTTTGTATGGGTATTCAAATGCCTTTTCATAGTACCACTTTGTGAAAATCCTTTTAAGCATATTTCACAAACAAATGGTTTTTCCTTTGTATGGGTGCGCAAGTGTACTTTTAGATCACTTTTCCCTGAAAATCCTTTTAATCATATTTCACAAACAAAAGGTCTTTCCTTTGTATGAGTGCGGAAATGTGCTTTTAGATCACCACTTTGTGAAAATCCTTTTAAGCATATTTCACAAACAAATGGTTTTTCCTCTGTATGGGTGCGGAAATGTATTTTTAGATCATCACTTTGTGAAAATCCTTTTAAGCATATTTCACAAAGAAAAGGTTTTTCCTTTGTATGGGTATTCAAATGCCTTTTCATAGTACCACTTTGTGAAAATCCTTTTAAGCATATTTCACAAACAAATGGTTTTTCCTTTGTATGGGTGCGCAAGTGTACTTTTAGATCACTTTTCCCTGAAAATCCTTTTAAGCATATTTCACAAAGAAAAGGTTTTTCCTTTGTATGGGTATTCAAATGCCTTTTCATAGCACCACTTTGTGAAAATCCTTTTAAGCATATTTCACAAACAAATGGTTTTTCCTCTGTATGGGTGCGCAAGTGTACTTTTAGATGACCACTTTTTGAAAATCCTTTAAAACATATTTCACAAACAAATGGTTTTTCCTTTGTATGGGTGCGGAAATGCATTTTTAGATCACCACTTTGTGAAAATCCTTTTAAGCATATTTCACAAACAAACGGTTTTTCCTTTGTATGGGTGCGCAAGTGTACTTTAAGTTCCCTTTTCCCTGAAAATCCTTTTAAGCAAATTTCACAAACAAATGGTTTTTCCTTTGTATGGGTGTGCAAGTGTACTTTTAGATGACCACTTTTTGAAAATCCTTTAGAACATATTTCACAAACAAATGGTTTTTCCTTTGTATGGGTGCGGAAATGTATTTTTAGATCACCACTTTGTGAAAATCCTTTTAAGCATATTTCACAAACAAACGGTTTTTCCTTTGTATGGCTGCGCAAGTGTACTTTAAGAGTTCCACGTTCTGAAAACTTTTTGAAACATATTTCACATGGCAAAGTTTTTTCTGTTGCTTGAGAGTGAATGTGAGGCACTGACATTTTCTTTAGAGTATATATTCATTTTTCATCTTTTAATCTGAAATTTTTAAAATAAATAATGAATTTATTTTTTGTCTGTGGATTTAAATACATGTTAATTATCAGTTTTAAAAAATTCAAATAATTTAAACAGACAAATAATGAAAATGAAATATATATGTAGAAACTAATTTCTGACATATAAAAAAAAACATCAGCAGTGCCTGCTGTAAGCTAACACATTTTAATAACCATCTTTTAATGGTATTTTTTATAAGTTTTAAATCAAATAAAAGTATAAAAGCAATCTACATCGAAATGAGAAAGAGTAACTTTATTAGAAGTAATATTTCTATAGAATTGGTTGACAATTTGTAGAGTTACAAATAGTAGAGCTTTTTAAACAGTTTTTGATTACATTATAATCTATAACTCTGGTTACATGTAACTACCATGCTTATATTATTTGAATACTAATATTTTCAGTATTGAAAAAAAAATGTTATTTATTACATTCTAGCTCAATAAAATAATAATATTATTAGTTAAATTAGAAAACTTGTTTTTTAAAAATTAATGGTTTACAATTGGAAACCTTTGATAAATAGAAGCTAATAATGTGAGAAAAAATGTCAATTATGGCAAAATAAAATATGGTTAAAGCCAATAAAAGCCACTAATATGGCTACTTTTCTTTCAGTTTAGCCAGCTTTTATACAACTGTAAAAATTGCAATGAAAGTAGAATTTCTATTATGTTTCAATATTTCATATCACGTTTTTAATATGATGGGGCAGCACCAATATACATTTTTTAATTCCCCCCTCCGATACTTCGCGTTATTGGAAAGTTCTGATACCAAGAAATACAGGGTG
This sequence comes from Maratus michaelseni, assembly GCA_963931845.1. Lineage (NCBI taxonomy): Eukaryota > Metazoa > Arthropoda > Arachnida > Araneae > Salticidae > Maratus > Maratus michaelseni. The sequence goes on from OZ007598.1 coordinate 316,631,623, forward strand.
ATTATAATTAAAGTTGCACTTTCAAGAGGCTGTAAAAAGAGCAACTGGTTGGAATGACCTGATATTTCATCTGAATATATGTGAAGGAATGGAACGTGTTTTGCAGAAGAAGAAAAGTTCAAAAGTTGACCAATAGATGGCACTGTTCTCGTCATAAGATGCTAATTAAAAACTGTGACATACTGTTGTGGTCCTCTTTGTTCAAAGTCTGTCTACCACAACAAGGTAGTGCCACAGCGGATAGGAAAAAATTGGTTTTTCATTATTACTAGGCCAAAAACCGTACGAAAAGCCAAAATGAAATCGGTTTTTAACTGTCCCAAGGGCGAAAACTTCAGAAAAAGCAACAACTGATAAAACCATAAAGAAAAGGTTAGCTACAACTTGCCTAAGAAATGTTCAATATGCTGTCCACTTTTATCTCCTATGAGCTGAAAGTGCAAAACTGTATGTTCTACAAGAGATCAGAATATTTCAGGAGTAATAATGTGAATGTGTTGCATATTGCATGTTTTTAATTCACCTAAATTTGCAATTGGACCCCCGTACACAACATGTTTTAGGTAACCCCACAGTCAGAATTAAATATTATAACTTTGCATGAATCACCATAAAAACAAATGAACAAACAGGACGCAAATTTTTAACAACCGTCATCAGCCAAAGTAAACATGTGTCCTTAAGGGGACAAGGTCACAAGAATTTGTATTTAACTGCCAGAAGTCGCAAGGATTCAGGATAGGTGAACATGGTGGCTAGATTTTTGACAAATGGTGACTGATAATTCTTTCATTTCGAAAATGCAGATTCAACAGCTGAATAGGCTTTGAGCAAAGTGTACCATGACAGCATGTCACGTCTTTTAATTATTATCTTATGATGAGTACAGCACCATTTATTGGTCAACTTTTGAACTCTTATTTTCTTTCACAAAACAAATTACCATTCCTTCGCGTATACTCAGATGAAATATCAGGTCATTCTGACCAGTGATTCTTTCTTTTACAGTCTTTTGAAAGTGCAACTTTAATTATAATCACCCTATATATCGATGAATTTTACCTTGTGTTTTAAAGCGATATCGACTTTTACCAGGAATGTCTGATTATTGATTAACTGGACGCATTGCTAAAAACTATACAAATAAATAAGAAACATTTAAATGCCATCAGAGATGACCATTATTAAAAAAATGAGACTTCCTATCTTGGAACTTTGAAAATTGATACTAAAAGTTCTGAATGCTTTCTTTCTTACAAAAAATAACCACAGTCGTGAGGAAAATAATGAATTCTTTCAATTACGGCTATTTTCAAATCCAAACTTGCACTTTCTTCGGACAAATTTTTTAATTAATTTTTGTCCGTAAATGTATCAAGTTAGCAGTTGCTTTTATTCAGAAACTATGTAATTGAATTGTGTTGTTTTTTTCATTTTTTGGTAAAGGCAGAAGATTTTTCAGAAAATACTGCCAAAGTTAATATTTTGAATCGAATTTCCAGATGCTACAGTGCATTAAAGAAAAAACTGTTAGATTACAAATCTCTTCAATAATCATACGTGCAAAAAGTTTTGCATTGTTAAGGGAGAGGAGGAATGTATTTTGGAGAACTGTGTGCTATCGTATCTATATTTAGTGGTATGGTATCACTTTAAAATTGACTTGGGGTTGTCTTTATATTACATATTAGCAGAAAAAAGATAATTTTTTTCTTTGTGATATTGCCTGGGTCGGCATTAGCAGGCTACGTGCACTATTATATAAGGGCTTGTGCAGGCAAATTACTTAGATTTGCATATACAAAAAAGCACAAGAATAAACAAAAATAGCACAGAGGTGTTAGAAGAGCCATGGTAGGCATTGGAATGTTGTTGTTATAACAGTGCATTTTTGATGAGTTGCTCAAAGACTGGGAAATGACGGGTGGTAATGAAGGTAATTGTTATAGGAAATTATCTGCGCAAAGCAGATGTGCCCTCCATGAAGGAGGAGAGTCTTTCTAATGAATCCTAACATGTATTTACAGCAATGTTCGAAAAAATCTACAAAATATACTCCTAACACTTAGGCTTAGGGGCACAGCATGGGTTTAAACCCAGAAACATTTCTCTATTAGTTTTAAGATCAGAACATCTCAGCTGCTGATGGGGTGGGAAGTGTTGACCATTACAAATGTAATAACCAGGGGTTTAAATAAAAGTAACTGAGCTAATGCAAATATGAATAATGGAAAAGCCTTAAGCTGGTTTTAACCCCAAGAAAAATAATTAAGTAAAAATTTAAATATATTTTTACCCAAAATAACAATACAGCTGAAAAGGAAATCTTATACATGGTGGTTTTAAAATAATGATGACATATTTAAAATACAAATCTATTTATTAAAAACTTAAAAAGAACAAACACATACATTACAATAAACTTTAAATAAAAATAAACCTAAGGTAAATGATAGTCTCAGCTTTGACATTTCATGATTACTTACAACATTCATTAAAGAAAAATAAAGTAACTAACTTATCTTGACAAGACACCATGACATGACTGAAATGTACTTATGAGCATTTAAACTAAATGCTTTCAAAAGAACACTAATTAAGGCGACGCAAATAGCAATTCCTGAGCTCAATGAACTAAAATACTGATGAAATTACCACAAAAAGCTGTAATTGAGAAGGTTCATATTCTGAAATGGAATATCTTTACTTACATGACAGCTTGACACAATATAGCCTTAAAGCTCTCCAGCCTCTCCTTAGAAGAAAAACACTTGAAAATTCAAGACACGTCAATTGAACCTTTTAAATAACATGTCATGATCATGAGGATTATTTCAATTCCCTTTATGTAGAAAAGCAGACAAGTACACCAAAAATAGAACTTCCATTCTAAACTAAACCACTCCTTGGGACAAGACAAATACATTATCAACCAAGTTCCTTGAAAAAGAACCACAAGGTTTATACTTATAGGCACAGTCATTTCTTGTTATCTCCTGAGATAGGGTAGACCGGGGGAATGCCGCCACCTTAAGGAATTTCAATTTTTATCACCATCAAAAATCGTATTTATGAGCTAGATCAATTTTTGGAACATAGTACGCAATCTTAAGAATGTATACAAAATTTGTTATCGATAAATCTTTAAAGGAAAATAGTCACAAAAAATTAACTTATTAACCTCTGCACTGTGGCGGTATTACCCAGGGAGCTGGGGTAATCCCGCCACGAACCTGGGGTAATGACACCACTAGCCAATATGACTAAAATACTAAGAAGGAAAATTTATTGTAAATCTTATATGTAATTAGCATTACAATATAGGAATTGAAAATCAAAAGAAATGACTTTTTTAGTTTATACGAGTGAAAAAACAGTGTATTTAAAATGTATCTGATTTCTTAAAATTTACAAAAATCACAAATATAGTTTTCAGCTGCTTCAGCATCGCTACACTCTGAATGCACCCACTTGCCACAACAAGTGCATCTGTACCACAGTTCGTTGGTTCCATATTCATTGCATATGGCACAAAGTTGAACGTTTGGATAGCTTGGATCAAAAAGGTCATCATTATCGTTGTCGTCACACAACTTTTTGACGTCGATGTCCTCCTCACCTGAAGAGTTTTCAAAACTAAAAGCCCCTTTTCTTAACAGATTTATTCATTTTCTTTTGTCACTGCTTTTTCTTTCCTTGCCTTGTATTCAGTTTTGATGGACATTCCCAAAACCTTAGCTGCAGATTTTCTTTCGGCTTGTTCCTTTTTCAATGTATTTTCCCTTCTTTTAGCTACTGTTTCTTCTAAAACTGCCTTCGTTGAGGTTCCCGTTAGAATTGACCTTTTCTTTCAGAACATTCCGCTACCTTTTCTGCTGCCAATTTTGGAATTGGTGAAAACTTTTCTAGCGATTGAAGAAACGTTTTTTGAGGCACTTCCTGAACGGTCTTTGATGAGCAAGGTTCTACAATCTACATCCAGTAACCAAACTTCAGAGGTGTTGCTCGCATTTACAAGATTATTTTCTTCACCAGTTTCTTCTAAGATCATCTTTTCTGCCTGTTCTTGATTTTCAGATTCTGTGTCATCTGGATCATCGATGCACATTGGCTCCAGATTTTGAACAGGGAAGAAATCTTCTTCCTTGAAGGTGTTTGAGCTTACTGGAAAGATCCCAGTGCTGCGAAATCCTGATACTTCCTTCTCTATTGTTGCAACTGACATATAAGCGCCATAAAAGATTGATGCTATGTCATAAGGAGCGATTTTCTTGTAGGTGCTTGCTCTCATAAACTTGTCACACTCCTTATTGTATGCTCTTTTCAGAGATCCAAAAAATGAGATGTCGAGTGGTTGAATCTTGTGTGAGGTATGTGGGGGATTGAGAGCATGTGAATATTATAGTTCTCACGTCAAAATTCATAGCTTTCCAGGGACACGTGTCTCCCATGGTTATCGAGGATAAGTAGAACAGGACCTTCCATCGAGGAATGCACGTTTTTCTGAAAATGCTTGAGCCAATCTAAAAATATGTTCTCATTGGACCAGCCGTTATGGGAACAGGTATATACTGAACCAGCAGGTCCCCCCCTTTCCAGCAACGGTGGTATTTTTTTCCGTGGGTAGATAAACAATGGAGGGATGAATGAGCCAGACGCGCTCATACAGCAAACAACTGTGATATTACGCCCCCTGTCCCAACTGGTGATTCCTCAAACTTGATTTTTCCCCTTAGGTGTAAGGACATGAACAGGCTTTTGAACACTAGATATTCCCGTTTCATCCACATTGAAAATGCGTGTCAGTTCAAAGCTATGCTTATCCATTAGATACTCCCGATTATGGTAGAAAATATCAACTTCTTCTTTATTAAAACCCATTAACCTGTTCATGCTTGTTGCAGAGGGCTTTCTTAGAGAAATCTTAGAGTTTCTTTTCCGAAAACCATTCACCCAATCCTCTCCGGCCAGTCTTGTTGTGCGATTAAAATTGTGTTTCGCTCCTTTAAAAAATTGTTTTTGACATATACAGTGGAAAGACGCGTCTGGGGGTAATGCCACCACCATGGCGGCATCACCCTGGAGAGGTGGCGTCATAACCACGTTCCGACAAGATGAAAGAAACGTAGATTTAAAGACATCAAAACAAATGGAAGTGATCAATATTGTTGATTAAAATGTAGGCTAAAATATCTAGTTAAAGGTTATTCATAGCAAATGCAGGCATTGTAACATCTAAAGGTACATACCTCAGCTTAATCAAAGTGGGAAAATAAGATCAAACTTCTTCAAAACAACGTTTGTCACTGTAAAAACAAAACAACGTGCGCAATGGCTGCCATCGACTCGGGGCATTAGTTGTAGCATTTTTCGCTAGAGGTCAGGAGCTGTCAGGCCGGCTAACTGGTGTCCTTGACTAGCATACAGGGAGTGGCGGCAATGCCCCGGGTGACGGCAATCCCCCTTTCTACCCTAACACATTAAACTGCCACTAACACATTTATTGAATGCAAAAGATTCCAGAAGATAAGCCCTCATTCTCCAAAATAAAATTAACAATGTTTGAACTTTAATCAAAGGAATGAAACTATGTGAAAGACATTTATAGATTCCATAAGACCATCATAACATATTAAAGTCACATTCTGTAAACTATAAAGTGACCAGAGTCATCTGACGATCTCTCGAATCAAATGAAATAACACTATCCACGAATACCAGGGTAAGTAACTATTTATTCACTGATGTCATTCCAAAAGAGTGAATTAAGCATGTCTGAACTAAGTTTCTTCCTGTCATATGCAAATATAATGTTGTGACACTAACTCCTGAACAAGCCATGATTACATCACATCGTAACGCATCTAGCAACATCCAAAGAAACTTTGACTGGAGAAACACATATTATGATAGAGCACGCGTAGGTGACTTACAGCCAAGAGCTGCCACGATTTACAAAAGTATCTACAATAAACAGAAGGCTGGAACGGCAAAATATGGATTTAACAGATAAAAAGGAAAACTGAAAGAAGAGTTCTTTTGAAACCTAATCAGACTCAAATGAATTCATTAATAAAAAGGTAAGCATTCTAACCAAAGTAAATGTATTTTTATGAAAGTATTGAATAAAAATATTGGTCATTAAGGATTAATGAAAACTGGAAAAGAGGTAAAAAATATAACCTCAATAGATATGTCTAGAGTGATGAGACCAATGGGTATATTTTCCTAACAGGAAGTAGGGGAGAAAAGCAGTTATTATAATTGTATGTAGTAAATAGTAAATGAAAAATATGGTATAAAATATGGTACAAAAATTAGGTGGGAAAAAAGGTAGCACTATTAAAAGGATTATTTAAATAAGCAAACATTTTATATTAAATTTTAATTCAATAAAAATCAAAACAGAATTATTAACCATAATTTCGGGTACATAAGCCTCCCTGCCATGTATGCTGCATTTCTGAAATATGATTAAAAACCCCCAAAAATTCATCGTATATATGCCGCACCATCAGAAATGGTGCTGCAGAAAATTTTATCATGTTGAATATTCAACAACATACCACGTTTATTTTCATTTTAAATTGAAATAATTATAAATAAAGCGATTTTAAATTATTAAATTATTAAATAATTAAAAACAATTATTAGATAAAGAAATGTTCAAGACTAAATAAATAATTATAAAATAAAAACGATCTATAACTAATCGCAAACATCCATGACTTCCTAATAACATTATGAAATAATATGTTTCATTTTTACGTAAGAAATATTTATTCAAAATAACTTATTCAAAGCTATCAAAATTGGAATTGTCACTTTTTGAATTAAAGAGGCTTAAAAAATAATTTCCGATTTCACCATTCTCTTTTTTGGAAGTTCTAGTTTAAAAGCTGCAGTATAGCTTATATGCTTTAGAGGAGCAATACTTGGAAAATAAAGAAAATTGTACTGCAAAATTAAAAAAATAAATCTATAACATTTAAGTTTAAACAAATCTAGAAATAATAAGTTAGTGAGCTCTTCGAAAGGCTCTCAAACAGTAGTAAAAGAATCATACACTTCTCTCTCTTATCCACCCCTCTCTCTCACACACACTCAATCTATATCACAGTTTGTGCTGAATCCATGATGACAAAAATCTTTCTCTTTTTCTTTATAACTCTTGACATATAACAGTGGCTCTCTGATTGGTCAAAAAGTGGGTGTGCATTTAAATGACATCAGAGATGACCATTATTATAAAAAATGAGGCTTCCTATCTTGGAACTTTGAAAATTGATACTAAAAGTTCTGAATGCTTCCTTTCTTAGAAAAAATAACCATAGTTGTGAGGAAAATAATAAATTCTTTCCTACGGCTATTTTCAAATCCAAACTTGCTACTTTCTACTGACAAATTTTTAAATTAATTTTTGTCCGTAAATGTATTAAATTAGCAGTTGCTTTTATTCAGAAACTATGTAATTGAAGTGTGTTTTTTTTTTTGCATTTTTGGTAAAAGCAGAAGATTTTTCAGAAAATACTGCCAAAGTTAATGTTTTGAATGGAATTTCCAGATGCTACAGTGCAGGAAAGAAAAACTGTTAGATTACAAATCTGTTCAACAATCATGCCTGCAAGAAAGTTTTGCATTATTAAGGAAGAAGAGGAATGTATTTTGGAGAACTGTGTGCTATCTTATCTATATTGAATGGTATGGTATCACTTTAAAATTGACTTGGGGTTGTCTTTATATTACATATCAGCAGAAAAAAGATAAATTTTTTCTTTGTGATATTGCCTGGGTCGGCCTTTAGCCGGCTAGGTGCACTATTATATAAGGGCTTGTGCAGGCAAATTATTGCACATACAAAAAAGCACAAGAATAAACAAAAAATAACACAGAGGCTCTAGAAGGACCACGGCAGATATTGGAAAGATAAACTGTTGTTGTTATGACTGTGCATTTTTTATGAGTTGCTCAATGACTGGGAAAATTTTGTTCCACTTCTCCTTCTAAAAAAAAAAAACATGGCAGATATGCCACATCATTAGATAAGCCACATATACCAAAAATTAACATTTAAATCATATAAGCGGTGGCTTATCTCAACAAAATTCTGGTAATTAAAATTTATAACAGAAAAATTCGAAATAAATGAAATTGAAGTGGAATGAAATATTCACCTTGCATTTAAAATCAATAAAATATACACTAAAACATGCTTAAAAGGTGACAAAAAGATGTTAAAAGACATTAAAATATAATCATCCCACTCTCATATACTCTATCCCATTTTGTACAGAAACACAAACTGGTTTATCCTATATAGGGATGACCACACGAAAATTTAAAGAAAGATTAAAAGAACACATTTCTGACATTAAGTTTAACCGTCCATCCACAGCTTTATCAAGATTAAATCAATGACAGATTATAAATATTGATTTTCAAAACATGAAAATTATAGTTCCTGCAAATAACGAGTTTACAGCTAAAATCAGAGAGTCTTTTTGTAAAGGAAATAGAGTCTGTAATGATTATTATCTTATAATGTACCTAAAATCTGGTTTAATATTTTGAAATTATCTAGAACCCCAGCGCTGGAACTCATGGATTTTTCCTCATACACCCCTACAGAATAATAGACTGGCCCTCGTTAAAACTCCATTACATATTAGCACAGTGAAAGCGACATTCGTACACTCAGTTCAATCAAAAGTTCCCCACTGATGATGATCGTGTTAGTGATCCAAAGGTCTCGGGGTGTAAATGATTATATTTTAACATCTTTTTGTCATCTTTTAAGCATGTTTTTGTGTATATTTTATTGATATTAAAATTTATATTTAAAGTTTTTTCTTTTATACATATTAATATTTTCTCCATAAAGATATTAGAAGGTTATCAGTAACATTAAATAAAAAAATTGTCAATATTAACTTACTTTAACAGACTTCCACTTCACACCAAACATAAAAAGTATGAAATCTAATTTAAAAAAAAAGAAAATATTAAGAATTATGCTTTTGATGAATTAAAAATTTTAAACTAAAATTGTCATTAATTTTCAGAACAAATGCATAAGTTTTACGCAATATTAATTTTTTTTTGTACTTCCTTGTTATACGTTATATAATATTCCTGGTTATAGGGCCCTTGGCAAGATTAAGAAACTGGGCAAAGGAAAATAGGGAGGAAAGAGAAGGAAAGGGAAGGAAATTTTTCAAATGTATTTTCTGGTAACTTATTCACTGTTTCATACAATATTTACACAACATATTTAATATATAGTGTGTCCATGTATAAGCTGACCAACCTTTATTTTGGCAACCGTTGGTCCGAAATGCATACTTCCAATTACAAAAATGGTTTAAATAAGGTAAAAAAAATATTTTTAAAGCAATTTGGGTCAAGAAAAACATTTATTAAAAAATAACGAAATTTAAATTTTTATACAGTCCCCCAGTCCATAAGTAATATTTAGTAAAAATTTACTGTGGCACTAACAAATAAGACAAAAAAAGTCCCATTCATCCAACATAAAAATTGACCGAGTTATAAAACTTTGAAATGCATGTCTTATACCACTTTTTTGCATCTCAAAACAGATGATTTCAGCCATACTTTCAGGGGTCGTATATATAGTACTTAAACTTATTTCAAGTTTGTGTTTTGAAAGAAATCGTACAACTATTATGATTGAGTTAACTTTTATTAGTTAAAATTTCTGATTAGTTAAAATAATTGTATTTTAACATATGTTTTATTTTGTAAGGATTTGGGGCTATGATTTCTTTTAACAAAAGTTATGTTATTTTCATAAGGTTTTATTTAACTTGTAACGATCGTCTTTCCAGTTTAAAATTTGTACTCAAACTTTAACTCACTTTCAAATGTCCGATCGAAGTTAAATTTCACATACTGATTTAAATCCGATGACAATGTAATATTATTATGATTTTCGAGGCTTACCATCTTATACATATTTATATTAGAGGATAATACAAAAAAATTCGGATAGATTACTGTCAATAAGTTTAAGAAAGAGTTTTAAATTAGATAACATAAACCTGCAATGGTTGTGTTTTTTAACTTTTATAATTACGTTTTATGTATTTTTTAACGCTGAATAAAAAAATTACCTTCACTTCCATCATGTAATAACCATCACGTCAGGATTTTTTGCAAATCATAAATTTCAATGTTAAAAAAAAGCGAAAAATCTGATACTATAAAATAAATATAAGACTTTTTTATTCAGTTTAATTTTATTTAATTCAATAATTTATTCAAATTTTTGGCTTATACTGTTTTTTTTACAGCTCAACAGCTCAGGGGTCCAATGAGGTTGAGAGAGGCGGAGGGAACAATTTTAACTTTGAAATTTGCGATTAGAGAAAAACCCTGATGTGATGGTTTAAAATGAAGGTCATTTTCGGATTCAGCGCTAAAAAATACATAAGAATCAATTTTCAAAAGCTAAAAAACATGGCACAACCCAAAATATGAAAGAGGGTGTAATCTAACAGTATTTTAAAATCTGTATCATTTTGTAAAGAATTGAGGCTGTTGTTTTCCTTCCTTTTATTTAACAAAAATTCTGTTATTTTTATGTTCAGCACAAATTGTATATTTTGCATTAATATGTCAGAATGATTATAGATTTCACATTTATATATATTAGACTGTAATGTTAATTTTTCTCTCAACTATTTTTTTGATACATCAGACGATTATTTATATTTCTACTACATTTGTGAATGACCCCTATTTTGCAGCAAAAAATATGCTCCAACTTTAAACAGCTATTACTTGATCAATTTTAATGTTAGATGAATCGGACTTTTTTTGTCGTACTTATTAGTATCACAGCAAATTTTTACTAAATATCACTTATAGAACCGGGGGGGGGGGGGGGGCGTATAAAAATTAAAATTTCATGATTTTTAATAAATATTTTTCTTGACCCAAATCACTTTAAAAATAAATCTTTACCTTATTAAAACCATTTTTGTAATTGGAAGTATGCATCTATGACCAACGGTTGTGAAAATAAAGGTTGGTCAGGTTATACTAAGGACACCCTGTATACAATTAAACACAGAAGGCATTTGTCTATAGTTATGTACACAAACAAGCCCAACAATACTATACCAAATAACTGAAGGCCACTACTTAATGTTATTTATTTAAGCTAGAAAACATGTTGAAAAATGTCTCTGTTACCGGACACAAAGAAGCAATTATCATATTTATAAAAACAAGCAGTGAAACAAGTCTCTTACCACTGTGTTTAATAGATGTCCTTAGCTAAGTTAATGCTGCATATTGGCTAAAATCTGTTTAAGAAGCATGAATAAAAGAGTAAAAATTTAACCTCTGTTACCAAATTACAAATTTTAAAGTTAAAACTTTTTCAATAAAAAAAATAATCCAATATCAAAATTGGCATTTAGTGATTATGTGGCAACTTATTGAGTAAATAAATCTATTGATAAATTATAGAATAATCAAAATAGAAAACTTTTAGAAGTTAATTACTACTCGTAACAGAGATTAAACGAGGTAACAGAAATTAGATAAAAGTAACAGAAAATTTAACGACGACAACATAATTTAGTGATTTTGTTCTCCTCATAAGTTAGGAATGATGTTTATAATTTACTACACGAACAATTTTCTTAATTAAATGAGTTAACAGCTAATTTTGAAGAATAATATCTGTAACCTGGCATTAGGATTTGGTATTGTTATTTGGTAACAGAAGTTACTTAAGGTAACCTCTGTTATCAAAGCCAACTAAAAATTACAAAAATCAACTTAATTTAGTTATTTTGTTATCCTGATATCTTAGGAATGATGTTTTAAGTTTACTATACCAAAAGTTTTCTTAATTAAAGGAATTGATATCTAATTTTGAAGAATAACATCTGTATCTGTTAACAGATGTTACATTCAGAAAGGAAAAAATATTCTGAGAACACATTTTATTTCGTTTACCCACCAGTTTAATTATTTGATAATGGTACCAAAGTGATTTGATTTTACTTGTAATTATTCTAAAATCACAAGATAGAGGTGATAAATAATTGGTAACAGAGGTTACAGAGACAAAAAAAAAACCCTTTTAAGTAAAAAACAAATCAGTCCACTATATCTGATCATTATAACAAATGTTTAAAAATGATTATTGCTACTACTTGCTTACTTAATAAACTGCATTTTTGTACTGTGATACATTCTTTTGACAAGAAAAAATAAATAAATTATATATGGTAACAGACGTTACATAACAGAGATTTAACTTTTCACTGAAAAAATATAAGAAAACATGGACTTGAAGAATTAATTTATGTAATATTTTAATTACTATAGTATATTTTTTTATACAAAAAAAAAGAAAATATACATGCATATGAGAACGAGAATGTTATAGTACTAAATAAACAGTATCTTTCAAAGAAACTTCCTCTCGGGACAGTCCAAAAAAGGGGGTGATGAACTTTATATATATATGACTTAGTAAATAAAGTCTTAAACATACTTAATGTATTTTTTTAATGAGCAAATAAAATATACTAAAAATGTCAATAACCAGTGAATAAAAACACTAAATACTTTTCAAGAAAAAAATTCTTCATTCTCAGGCCATGAAATCTGCATGTAAAATTGAAATGACCTGTATAACACATAAAAATATCAAATTTAATACTAAAATAATAATAATAATAATAATAAAATTAGGTTATGCATTGTTTTGGCACCATCGATCTTAACTTTGAAGAAAGAAAAATAAAATTATGGTATAAAATTAACATTAATTGTGAAATTATATTTACTTATAAAAAAACAAATTTTTTTATTATTACTACTATTGTAATATATTAAACAATGATAATAAACAAGGATAATAGTATTTTGAAAAAATGTGGATTGCATATAAAACAGAAAATTATTACAATTCATTTTAAAATTGAAAAAAGTATTTAAAATTATTCAATCAAAGATTATTACATTTTTATTACTTTAACAACAGTAGGCTATTTTAATTATTTTGGAAAATCAAATTAATAATACTTTGAAATATCTAATTCTGAAAAAAATTAAAAGTTATTAAGAAAAGGAAAAATTACATAAGACTTTGCATTGTTTTGGCGCCATCTGTTGTGACTTAAGATAATAGTGAACATTTAGTATATAATATATTATCATTCTTAATTTATACAACTTAATATTTAAAAAAAAATCTATATTAACTACATAGATATAACTCAGAAAGTTCTTAGAACTTCAAAATAGAAAGAAAATGGAAATTAAATAGATTTTTTTTTTCTTAGTCTCTTTCTGAAACTCATTTATGTACGAATTGTAGCGCCATCTATGATCTTTAATTGAAAATAAAAACAAATTAATAGATTGAATGTTCCAAAATGTCTGGCCTAAGGATGTTATACTTTATATATTATTTTTATTTTATACGACAAGGCTCTTATAACAAGAAAATACCTTTTTAAATATTTTCCTTACTCCTTCAATGTCTATCCACCAAGAATTTTCTGATTTAACAAATATTATGTAAATAAATTTATAAAACTCTTTAAAATTTGCAGAACAAATGTATAAATTTTAACATTGATTTTAACCTTGATGTGAAAGAAAATTAGACTTTTTATGTGATGATAAATCCCAAAATATTGTTTACATTGCCATCATTCATGTTGCAATCGATTTAT
>OZ007600.1:0-22500 GCA_963931845.1 Maratus michaelseni
CTCCTATTTTTAAAATCCAAACACGTGGTTTTTTCAGGAAAAAACTCTATTTCCCGTGGAAATATTTGTCCTACAGTCTTTTATGATATCTCAGTGGACTCAGCGTAAAATTCTGCTTAAGACTGCCACATCAAATTAGTGCTAATTGGTATATTTCCGCACAGCGAAACAATGCAGAACTTTCGTAATCTGGCTGCATCTGCTGCAATATTCAACCTAGGACTAAACGCAATAGCGGACTCTACTCGTCTCATCAGGACAATTTTTTAGACAGCTGTAGTTTGATTTTCGGTTAATATTTACTCTTTTTAAAACTGAAAAAACTTAGTTTATTACGCGAAAAATGCTATTTTGGTGAAATATTGGCCGCTTTCACAATTCTGTAAATCAGTGAATCACCTGTAACTCTTTTGTCTTGTCCTACATTTTTGTATTGTGTTCAACCATGTATTTAATTGTTTTTTCGAGTATTTTGTGTCTTTGCAGGAACATGGGCTAATCGGAGCGCCTGGCGGCGGGAGCACCGCATCGTTATGTAAGTATGGCTCATTATAATTCTTTGAGGTCTCAGCTAGCCGCTGCACAGCTGGCCCCCAGGTTTTCATACTTGTATGCATTCTTGGGGTGCAACCAGTGCGTGCAGTCTCGATGAATGGAAAACTCTTTTCCAGGAATCACGCGATTAGGACTGTGACCTCGCCCCCCCCCGTCCTTTACGGGTTCTCTTTAATAATTAATTTATTTGCTCAAGCCACCTTTTTTCTCGGCACCCTCTGCTGGAAACAAAATTATTAGTTTTTACTCCCCCTCATTTTCCAGCACATATGTTTTGCCCGCTAGGTTCGGTTAGGTATCTTCAAAATTTGCAGTCTCTCTTCTAATTCACTAACTTAATTGTGGGAGGGCGTGCCCGACCACTTGCTATCTGCGTTTTAGGGCGTCAGTCTTTTTGGTCGCTGACACTTAAGTTCTTCCTTGACCATGCTTCTCTGTGAGCGACACTTGTGTTACTCACATCTTTCCCCCTCGGGTGTGGTTTGAGCATCTGTCCCGCCTTCCTCTTCGTTGTTTGGGCCGCTTGCTGCTGGTGTTCCAGCTGCCTGCTCTTTGGTTGGGTCTTGTTTTTGTTTTTTTATATTTATTGGGGTATATTCATCAGTAACCGTTACAAATTATCTTCAAGTCAGTCTATTTAGGGCTTCACTATTGTCTGTGAGGTTAACTTAGCCTTCTTTTTCATCGTTCCATTTTTTAATATTTAAATTTAAATTAATTTAATTAAATTAATTAAATATATAAATTAATCCTCAAATTACCATATAGTTTCACCATTGTCTACTTCCCTAAATTCAATTTAAATTAAAACAATAATTTTGTGAAACTCATTCTCACATTTTTTGGCCGAGGGTCTTTGGAGTAGTTAATAATAGCTCCTCCCCCCTCTCTCTGAAAATTCATTACTTGTTAAACAGCGTAATTTTTTCTGCAAAATATCTGTAGTGTTTGCAGCGTAGCTCTCCGAGTCTCAAACGACTCATTAATTAGAGATTTGCTCCCTTAAACATTAATTAAGTGCTGGGAGTCGTTTCTTGTTACCTGGTTGAGGGTCTTTGAAGAAGCTAAACATAGCTCCTCCCTCCACTGGGAACTGCTATTTAAAATTGTATCTTTCGGTAGAGGGTCTTTGGAGTAAAGGTGTTACTCCGCCCCCTCCCGCCTTAATTCAAAATTTGGGCTTTTTGATACATTATATTGGTCACATTTATTAGCCGCGTTATTCCACACATCTGTAACAATTAAATTATCAACGTGTCAATTCTTCTGTCTTCAATCTGCAGCTGTTAAAATATTTATCTGTTCTACAGCATATCAACAGTATATCATATTTAATTGTATATCAGGTCATGTCAAAATTCAGTGTGTATATATCCATTAACTTCTCATTATTTTAAGCTGTATTTCATCTGTTAATTAATTTGTAAAAGCTTTTGTGTTCACTGTAAGTTATCTGCATAATTATAATAATTTGGGGTTAAACTAAGTTATTGTGCAATTTTCTACATCTCAGTCGAGGGTCTTTGGAGGTACGAAACATAGCTCCTCCCTCACCCGTATACTGCTTCTCACATAGTTAACTTTTGGTAGAGGGTCTTTGGAGCTCATTTGATACTCCGCCCCTTCCCGCCTAATTTTAAAGTATGGCCCGTGGGCCTGTTCTGGCCGTTTTTAATTCGGCCTTGTAATATAAATTATTCTTCTGTCAAGCTTACTATATTTGTATAATCTATTTAATACTTCATTAAGGCGTGCGATTTGTATATTTTAACTATTTTATATTCTTGTATTTAATCAATGCGTATTGTGTTTAAAATTTTTGTCGAGGGTCTTTGGGTGCTACTGTGTAGCTCCGCCCTCACGTGCAATGTATTGTCCTGCCATATATACTTTAGTGTAACCGCGCGCGTATCTATACTAAATTGCAAGAATTCATTTATATTCCTTGCCGTAGTGAATTAACCCTCAAGGACTATTGAACATTCAACAATTAGTGCTATAATTATCGCTGCTAAGTCATGGCAAAACAAAATAAATATACTCGGTCCTCGCAGCCGGGCCCGCAAAAACTAGATGATGAAACCACCTTGCAGAAAAACTTAAAACTCTTAAAAGAAAACTGCCGTGACGGGTTAATATTGGAAATTAAACACAAACTTTCTAAAAGCATTATAGGGTCGTTTGAACCAAAAACAGTACTCGCTGCGATGAAAAAATTCACCAAAGGGTGCTCAGATAAAAATGATGACTATTATGGCTGCCTTTCATCTTATGATAAATCAATATCCGTAAACCTTAATTATAGAACTGCAGAGAAATACATCAAATTTCATAAACTAAATCAGCAACTAAGTCAGGATGCTAACACTACAATTAGAGCAATAAATCAACTAGATGACTCACAATATAATGTGGATCAACCACCAATTAAATCTAACTCCGATAGTGACAACAATGCAATAAATCAACAGCCGGTCGCTACAGACCATTCTCAATCTGCACCAGTAGACTCTTCTAGTGAGGTAGTGACTGTAAGTGAATATGCACACTCCCAGAATATCAGGAGTAATACTCCTCAAAATACAGAAGTGCAAGCTCCAGGGATAAACAGCGCCTCTTGCTCAGCAGCCCCTATTGATAAACCTCACGACCCTATTATGGTATTCCCGGGCGTGGGGTCCCAACCATTTATCCATTGCAAGGACTTTGCTTCTAAAAAGAGCCTCACAACTGCGTCTCTTCTGGTAACAAACAAAATTGTTGGGCCCTTTGAAACACTTCAAATCAATAAAAAATCTGGCTTTGAGGAAGCTCCTCCCCCAGCTGCTCCAGATCCGCAGGAGGGTTCTTCGGCCTCAACGGCCATTTCGAAACTAACGCGCAGTCACCCCACTCTTTTTAGAGAAGATCTAAAGGCAAATTCATTTAGTACAAATTTAAATGTGCGTACTAAATCCCTACTCCATGGAAAGAAAAAACAAAGCATTAATGAGCGCTCTAGGGCCTTGCTACTCGGAGAAAATACCTCGAAAGGACTAAAAATAAGGAACAAAATTCATATCCATAAATATAAAAAACCTAAGAAAATAGCCAAAAAATCAACCAAAATTAAGGGTCTCTTGAGTATGCCAACTGTTGAATTTGTGGATAATGACGTTATATTCACCCCAAGTCAGGCCGATAGAGCAATTGACTCACTAATACAAGAATCAAAAGGCTGCAACAATAGGGACAATTGTACCTCATCTGATAATGAGGAATTAGGTGGTGATTTAGGATCCGAATATATAGTAGTCGACAACGCCTCTATCTCCAGCACGCCTAATAATTCCCAAGCTGTTCTGCGCGAAGGGACCTCCCCTTTGATTGACCACTCCTCCGTAAGCAATGTAATCGATAACCGCCAGAGGCTCATATCCCCAACGCGCCACCCAGCACGAAACCCCTCAACTAATCACTGGTGCCCAGTGGAAACTACTCTATCAGGGACAACTATTAAATACGTTTATCCATTCATGGAAGTCTGGAAGTGCCCCATTGAAAATTGCCACAGTGAAAGTGTCCAAAGGAACTGGGCCAACCGCAGGGGAGCCATTAAAAAACATCTAGAGCAAGCCCATAAAATTATCATCTCAAATATTGAACATTGGTGCATTATATGCCAAACATCAATTTCCCATGTCCGAAACATGGCTCTGCACCCCTGCTTTAACCATATCAACTTTGAGGACCAGGACGTCACCCTGGATAATTTCAAATACAAATGTGGGGTGTGCAACAATTTTGGGGCAAATACGAAACTGGGATTAACCAACCACATGAATATGCACAAATCACGTGACGAAAAGATGGCGCGTCAATCTGCAAACCCGCCAAGGCTGAAAGCATCGAAATACGTTAGATCTAAGAACAACCGTAATTCCAGGGTCGCGGGGGGCCCCGACATCCACGGGTTCAGGGGACCTTCCCCTCCCCCGGGGGCATCACAAAGATCTACCGCGTCAGCCGCCACGTCGGTCAGGAATTCCCAATTCCCTTCATATGATGATGACGACGACATTGCCTCATCGACAGATGATACAAATCCCCAAGAGGATATCATTTGCAACCCGGATGAACCGGTACCATCAGACCCTTTCATACCGCAACTTAAAGAATTGTTTGACAACTTTCACCCTGATCGCTGGGGGGAGTTCGAAGGGGTCCTTGAGACTTTAACGCGCGAAGCGCAGAAATTTGTAAAAATTGACAAGCAACCTACATTTAACAATGCCCCACCTCCCAGAAATGACCCGGGGGACCCTTCTCATATCCAGAGGCTCTACAGGCGCAATCGCAGGCGCGCAGTCCGAAAAATTCTGGGGCATTCTCAATCCTCTTGCCCGGTAGACAAAAATCAATTGATTGAAAGATTTTTTCCTGACTCTGCCCCAAAACCCGACCTATCTATCTATCAAGGCATCGAGCCTGCGCCTAACACTCCCTGTACCAATAGGTTCATGGTTAGTGAGGTTAAAAGAAAATTAAAAGAATCTGAAAATACCGCCCCTGGCCCCGACAGGCTAACATACCATCATTGGCGTAGTTTTGATAGTGAAGCGAGGGCTATAACAATCATCTACAACATTTGCTTCAAGGCCGAACGAATACCATCAACTTGGAAAACAAGCAAAACTATTTTCATCCCCAAAGGAGGTGACCCAATGTCCGCGGCCAACTGGAGGCCAATAGCCCTGTCATCTACAATTTACAAGTTATATGCAAGCTTAATTACACGCAGGTTAACCAGGTGGATGGAGACAAATAACATCCTGTCTCCATTCCAAAAAGGCTTTCGCCCTTTCGATGGCGCAATGGAAAACAATTACGCCATCGAACAGAGAATTAACGAAGCCAGGCGGCTACAGAAAGAAATATGCATCCTTCTTATTGATATAAAAAATGCCTTTGGGAGCCTCCCACATGAAGCTATCTTAGAAGCCTACAAATCATATGGTGTGGGAAATAAATATCTTGGCGTCATCAAGGATTTATATGCAGATAACTTTACACAAATCCTCACAGCAGCCGGGCTCTCGGAGCTAATTCCGATTATTCTAGGCGTGAAACAAGGTTGCCCTGCCAGTGGCCCCACCTACAATATAACTGTCAACCCGCTATTCCCTCTAGTACTAGCTCTCCGTGAGAAACTCCATATTCTGGGCTATGCGGATGACACCGCAGTTGTGGAAGACAGCCCTGAAGCCCTTCAGGCCACCTTAGATAAAATTGTTGCCTTTGCAAAGAAGTTAGGTCTAGTGATCAATCCTGACAAATGTAAATCTGTACATATCTCTCCGCCAGTCTCAGGTCGTGTCCGATGTGAGGCCACGGTGTTTCACATTGGTGGGGAAGAAATACAACCTCTATCAGAATTCAAAACTACCAAATACCTAGGAAAACCAGTAGGATTCAATATACTTCAAGACGTATATGAAATAGATCATATTATTGAGATAGGGGAAAAAATTCTTACATCCAACCTTGCCCCTTGGCAAGCACTAGATGCCATAAAATGTTTCTTCTTCCCATCGCTTAACTACGCGATGAGGACGTACCAATTTGGAAAAGAAGAATGGAAAAGGTTAGATAAGGAATTAAAACCATTAATAAAAGAAGTACTTAACCTCCCCAATGAAGCCACCAATTCCTACCTGCACGGTGATACCAATGATGGCTTGTTCGGAATCCCAGTAGCGGGATTCGATTCCGATGTGGCTAAAATTGATACAGCCTTCAAACTCCTTACATCTGCTGACCCTATATGCCGTGAGTATGCCTGGGCGGGGTTAGTGAGGGCTACAAAAGATCGTACTACCCAAGACCCTACTCTCAGCCAAATGGCGGATTATCTTTCCAGTTGTAGAGAGGGGGAAACTTCCAACAAATACTCCTCAATTTGGTCGAAAGCTAGAATGGCATCCGCTAGTAACAGGTTAGATGTCAAATGGCAATTCACAGCAGACAAAAAGATCACATTAATTTATGGTGAAGAATACATTACTGACCGCCGGAAAATCTTCAAAACGATGCGATCTGTCTTTAGAAAAAGCCACACGGAGAAGCTAAGTAGTAAAGTGCATCAGGGCAAAACACTTGAATGTTTCTCACAAGCCAAAGCGTCCTCCCACTTCAATAAAACAGGGGACTTCCTGCGCTTCACTGACTGGCGCTTTATTCATATGGCCAGATTGGGCACGCTTCAGCCAGATCTTAATGCATACTACCCCGATAGGCCAGAAGAAGAAGAAAAAGATAAGGGGTGCAGGCGCTGTAACTGGAGCCATGAAACCCTGCCCCACATTCTTAATCACTGCCCATTCCACCTCGCGTACGGCGTCTCAGACCGACACGATCGTATTGTCGAAAGAATTGTTAAGGCCGCACATGGAAAGTGGGAGGTACTTTACAAAGACGAAGAATATGGTGCGAGCCAACTCCGCCCAGATCTCATATTGGCTAAAGGCGACACAGCAATCATATTAGATGTATCAATGCCATTTGATGATAGCATAGCTAGATTCGCGCGTAAAAGGCAAGAGAAAATCATCAAGTATAAGCCTATCGCAGAGGATCTTAAGCTGAGATACAAAAAAGTCTATAATGAAGCTATAATCGTCGGGCCCCTTGGTTCTTGGGATCGGAAAAACGATTGCACCCTATATAAAATTTGCTCAAAAAAGTATGCAAAGCTAATGAGAAATCTTATTGTATCAGACACAATCAGGGCTTCCAGAGACATTTTCTGGAAGCACATTAAAGGTGTTGAGCAGTATGACTACAGGTCAAGATTCACAGGAATCAAAATAAATATCAATACTCAAAACAGAAACGGTAACGCCGTAACAAACAATGCCAGTATCATAGACGATCCCATCAGAATGGGCTCTCAAAGACTCAAAGAAATTCAGGAAGCTGAGTTGGGAATCTGGGGTAAAGATCATATCACTAGTGAAAGTGCCTCCGAGCGTATCATAGTAATTCCTTCCGCCATGGCGCAACCCGAACGTGATGAGATTGCAACCATTCACAACAACGTTGACAATGTCTGCCTAGCCCCAGTTACACAAACTGACTCTATACCTGATATTGTATATAATACTACTAATGGCTTAAATCAAAGTAATAATGTAAATAATGTAAATAAAATAACAAATTCTGATCTTCATGTTAAAAGTGACTCTATACATACCGGGGGCCCACTTTCCCCCTTGTTCAATCTTGAAAATGATGATACAAATGAATTAAACTTCAGCATCCTATTAGACATTGCATCCCAAGATTGGGCAAGCACGCCCGTTCCATCCCAAGAACCACTAGGAGGGCGTAGCAATCATGACGAATTAATGAATTCACCATTTTCAAAAACAGCAACCTCTGCAGCCTCTAAATTTATTGCGTCGGACTCCAGGAGTCCACCTTTGGCTGCTGCAGAGGAAACGTTAATTGAATAATTTTGTTTCGTGCACTAGTTGCACTTCTCACCAAAGCGTACACACTAACAGGTGTACAATCGCGTGCCTCCTCTAACAACCTATCCCGCCTACTTTATTTTTGTTAAAAGAGATTAAAAAGATCCATTAAAATTTTTTGCTTTCCTATAAAACATTTCTTCCTATTCAATCTTTCCTATAGATGTTTTTTAGTTATTTTTATGAATTACCATATACGGGTATAGTATTCCAGTAAGCTGGTCTTATAGGATTCCATTAAGATGGTCTTATTTCTTTTTCTCTTGCTTTTAAGGACAGATGATATGATGATCGAGCTCCATGGTATTATGATATAACCTATTGGTAATGCTCTAACTGACATCTGTTCTTATCAGCTTAATATCTGATACGGGGAGCATTGCTCTCCTTCGATATTAAACTAATTTTTGAACAGAGGTTCGCGGTCCGGAATTTATTCCGCCCGAGCCACGGGTCGACCCGATATCGCACTGCATTCGGGATTTTTCGGCCCACAAAATAATAAGAAAAGACAAACAACAACAAGAAATTGTTGTTCACTTTACATATAAAGCTGATAAGAACAGATAAATATTTTAACTGTTACTGAAAAACATCAAAACCGCCTTACCACACACAAGGCTTCATCTGCAGAAAAAAAAAAAAAAACGACAAAGTATTTTTGATTAGTCTCCTACTTCCAAACACACAATTCCGGGCTACGTTACTTTCCTTATACACTACAGAAATTTTAATTGTTACAGAAAAACATCACGACCACCTTACCACACACAGGGCTGCATCTGCAGAAAAAAAAAAAACGACAGAGGATTTTTGATTAGTCTCTTACTTGCAAACACGCAATTCCGGGCTACGCTACTTTCCTTATACACTACAGAACAGATACTACTGTCACTGAAAAACATCCCCATAGGCTTACTGCACACAGGACGGCATCTGCAAAAAAAATTTTTTTGGAAGAGGGTCTTTGATATATTATTTAAAACACCCTCCCTCACTTTTGAATGCATGTAGGTTGGTCTGTCAGACCATTTGCAGTTTTCTTGTGTCTAATAATACAAATCATTGAAAAAAAAAATGATCAGCAAAGGGAAAAAAAAATGTTCTTCACTTTATATATCAATTTGATAAAAACAGATTGGATTGGAAATATATTAATTGTTACTCAAAAAAAAATCCCTGTCTGCTTACTGTACAGAAGGCGTCACCTGGAGAAATACATTTTCTTTCTGTTAGGTCTTTAATTTGTAAACACTTAACTCCAGGTTATGTCACTTTCCTTATACATTACTGACATCTTAATTGTTACTTGAAAAGATCCTTGCATGCTTACTGCACACAGGGCGGCAGCTGCAAAAATTATTTTTTTGGGAGAGGGTCTTTGATTATTATTTTTTAAACACAAAGGTACTAAGCCCCTCCCTCTTCAACACATGTAGGTTGGCCTGTCAGATCATTCCAGACTTTTTGGACCTAATAATACAAATCACAGAAAAAAAATGATCAGCAAAGAAAAAAAAATGTTCTTCATTTCATATATCAATCTGATAAAAAAAGACTGACTTGAAGATATTTTAACGGTTACTGAAAAACATCCCCATCGTCTAACCATGCACAGAGTGTATCCTAAATATATTTTTTCAGTAGAGGGTCTTTCATAAAGTAGTCTTTCATTTTCAAATACTCGATTCCAGTCGAATCAGGCATGTCGGTTATGCAAAAAAACCACCATTTCAAACCCTCCCACACCAGCAGTTTATTTTTTTTAGTTAAATTATTTTATTTATTTATTTACAGTTCAAATGAAAATAAAATATACTAAAAAATGTACTTACTTAAAAAATGCACACACAAATTTTGTGCAACTGCCACATGAAGAAGGGGGAAAAAAAAACTAATAAAATAAATTCTTACAAAATAAGTTGATGATTCTGGATAGATTAGTCTTTATTTTAAATAGTTATTTGCTACCTAATTAAAAAAAAAAAAAATTTCAAGCCCTCTTTTGTTTTAAACATGGCAAATTGGTATCCTCAGCAGCAGGTTTGCCAATAAAATGAATTGGGCTACCCAATGTTTCAACCAGGTGTACACACGGCTGAAGTATTCTTTTCCCCGACATATCTGATGAGGAGGGGAAAAAAAGCACAGACGTACACCCCCCACTGTACACGGGTAGTTTAAATAATAAATTTTAAAAAAATCGGGGAGAAAAAATATATACATGCTTAACTTAAATACTATATTTACATAGAATTAGTTTGACGTCAATTAAGAGAAGATTAGTAAGATATTTCATTCTGTAGAACTCGTGAAACAAGAACTAAATTGAAGTAGAAAGTAAATATTATTAGGGTGAATTATGCAGCGAAAATAAACAATAAGTAAAAGAAAACATCATTATTAAATGGAAAACCTACATTTATTAACGAAAAACAATGTAAAACATCTACAAATAAAGCCTAAAGCAGTTTAAAAAAAAAAAAAAAAAACGTTGAAAACGAAACAATCTACGCTGCTTAGAGAATTTTAAACACGCATACCACAGCGGTAAACAAAAATAAATAAAAGCGGACGTCGAGAGGAAAGAAGTTAAATCGGTATGCTTACTCTAAAACAATTAAATAATATTAATTAAATTCTTATAAAGAATTTAACAATAAGAAAATCAACGACCGACAGCCGCCATTGAAAATGGTAGTGTCAGTGACTTCAAATCGAATACAATCGATTTTCATCAGATGGTGTTTATTAAATATATTTATCAATAATTATTGAAAAAAATTATCCACGTGTCTCCAATTAATATTGTATGCATTAATTAGCATAACGTAATAAATTACTAAGCTTTTAACTATACAGAAGAAAACAAACACATTTAAAAAAATACGGTAACCCTGAACTGCGCCAAACGGAATATTGTGTGCCAACAAGGAAATGATTGGTCAATCCTGTGGAACCGGTGCGCAAATAACGAATGCGCAGTAGGTAGAAAAAGAATCTTAAAAATTAAATTTCCCAAATATTAAAATAAATGAATAAATAATTCAATATAAAAATAGATAAATGCATGTGACGATTTCGTAGCCTACAAAATATAACAGGAACGTAATTCGAACGCGAATAATACGCAGCGAGACTGTTTGAAATATTGAACATGCTCTATAAATAATAATAATAATAATAATAACAATAATAATAAAATCCTAAATAAAAATTTACGAATTAATGAAAAATAGTTTATACATATTTTTTCCGTTCTGCCAGTATTCGAATTTTTATTTAATCGAAGTTACAATAGTTATCCAATAGTGGCAACGTCATTTAAAACAGTTAAACGGACTTTTCAAAATCGAAGACCAAAGGCATTTTATCTACGATATTTTTATGGAATGATGAATATAATTTTTATTAGTGTATAAAAATACTACGAAAGTTCACAATCTTCGATCTTGTAACTATATAATTGTTCTTTCTCTTCAAGGTCTTGCTCTTCGAGGCTCTTCAGTATAAAATTAAGCACACTGATACTGCATATGTTTACTTTCGTTTTTAAACGCAAGACGAAACTTTATGAAAAGATTTTTGAAAAAGAACCTTGAATCAAAAGAAATTTATCGGCGAATTTAACCTTCTATTTTAAAGTCATCGGTACCTTTACCTGGAATATCCTAAAATAACATAAAAACAAATACTTATTTCGCCAAGTAATGTTTTTTTTTATACGGTTTACTATTACGTTTACAATTCCTTACTTACCGTTTTCCATTGATTTATACGTTTTATACCTACATTTTTTAATAACGTGAATTTACCTATATTATTCACAACTAAAAAGAAATGGCACATCTAGTATTTGTGGAGAATTAAATAAGAATCATGCACTTGTGACATCATAATTCACTTTTATATTTTAACAGAATAATAAGGCTACTATAATTTGTGACACATGGCTGTTATCATTATTTTTTTACATGTGAAGTTTTCGCTGTGGTACTCTATTGTGAAATTTGGTCATTTTTGAAATTCAATATTTGAAAAACGGCATAATCAGTGGATTTGAAATTTATATCAAGAAAAATACAATTTTTTACCTTTCTGACAAATACTTTTCGAGCAATTAATTTTTTTAGTAACTTCAAATGTATCATTTTCTGAGATTAATCTGTGGCAACGATTAGCAAAAATCCCAGTCATCAGCAACGCATAGCTTTTTATTAAAGAGGATAATAAAATGAAAGCACCAGAAAGTATAAAGGTGTGGCTTGAACCAACACCCCAGTGGCAGAACTATCTTCAAGTGTCTGCAATGCTAATAATGTTTTCAAAAATTAGTCTGCAATACGCAACATATCATATAAATCTTTTCTTGCTGCTGTTGTAGTTGTAGTGCTAATTAATTAAGGCATCAGCATTTATCTGCCTTTCTGAGTAAAAAAAAATTCTGAAATTCACAGCAAATATTCTGAAAGGTTACAGCAGAGAGGGGAGGGGAGAAAATCCCCTCTCGGCAATAATTTTTCTTGTTGCAGGTCGGATTAACTCTGCTTTTGATTCCAGTCGATTTCAGGCTGAGTGTAATTCTTGAAAATTTGGTTCGGGTTAACCCGATTTTTCAAAAGTTAGTTCAGTATATTGTTCCAGATTACGCACAGGGACCAACGCTATCATTATAAGTAATTTTTCTTGCTAAAATAAAGTTTTTGTTCCTGTTTAATTGGGCAACAATTATAATAACGTTTATATTTGATGATTTTTTTTTCTTTCTTTCTTAATAAAGTTTTATAAAATTACGAACATTCTGCATTGTTTTTTAAAAAAAGGTAGGTGGATTTCTTTTGTTTAATTGTTAATTCAGGTGTGTCCAACTTAAAACCTGTGGAATGCAAAGCTACCACTTATTTACAAACAGTAATTTTGTAATTTAATAAGCAGAAGATTTTAGTATTGGTGCATGAAATCGTTTATAGAATTTCTTTTAATTAGCATGAATTCGTGTATTAGCATGTATAATCTGAACTATCTGCTTTTTCTTTTTTAATGGAATTAATAATTTTATAGACACATGAGTTACTCATTTTACAGTTTTTTTTTCTTTCCCCCTTGTGTAGGAAAGATGAAATATTTTAAGAAAATGATATGAAGAATACTTGTTACCTTTCAAACATCTAATTCTTATTTTTATTTTATATATGAAAAGTTATTGAAAATCAATTTTCAGGCAAAACGGTTGAACACACCTGTATTAAAATATGTAACATAAACAAAATATCTCGAGCATGGGTGAAAGTTTTATTCCCTCTGAAAGATTTCAGTCTTTTTCATATTTCAGAAAACTAAACAAGACGTTAAAATATTAATCTAGGGTAGATGTGCCAGTAATGGGCCACCTTCAACGTTTTTGGTTTATAAAAAAATAATGAATAAAAATTCAGCTTTTTTTAATTTCATTAACATGTTTTCTTTAAATTCTAGTTTTGAATACAATAATAATATAAATTATTTATTACTTTTTGTGTGGGGTGTCCATTACTGGAATTTAGGGTGTTTTGATTTATTTCTGTTATTTACAATTAAATTTCAATTCACATTGGGAAATGTGACTATGAGCATAGTTCAATATTGTTGGTAGATTAATATAATATAATAAAAAATATGGAAGATAACAATTATAACTATTAATTTCAGTCCTGTGAAAATTTGACTTTCACCCATGATCTTCAGATGCTTCTTTCCTATAATAATCTGTGCTCACTCAATCCGAGCCAAGAAACTATAATTAACAAGGATTGCAAGAGGGAAGGGGGCAGATAACGACAATTTCTCTTACATGGATTTTAAAATTATGAAAGTTACTTTATTTTCGCAAAATAAAAGTTAAATTGTTAAATTCTAACAGAAAAAGAGATTCTGCACCCTCCCCTCTAATCCTGATTTCCATGTTGAAGACATTTTTGGGTCATTCCATGTCAAGGGAACGAATGACATTTAACTTACTATTTCCAATTGCTTTTGTTTTAAGAATACATGAACTACCAAAAGAGAAGATCTGAGAAATAGATTTGTTTTTTTTTTAATATCATTTTACTTTTATATAGCAAGAGTTTAAAAGTCCATAATTTCTGTTGTAGTATACTGCACATAAATCTTTTTTCAGCATAGAATTGAAATATTTAAAAAAATAAGAATACAATTCTCCTCGGAATATTACAAGCTTTCTTATGATATATCGCATGATGGATTTATTTTAAATTTTAAAAGTGTATGAAATTGGTTTGTTTGTCCATCTGTCTGAGCTCTAACTCTCGTAAATATAGTCAGTTAGCTTTGTAATTCATATATGTTATTGAGATTTACTGTGGCATGTTCAGTATTGAAATTGAAGTGTGTAGCATTCATGGTTCCTTTACAGGGACACTTAAAACTATTCCATTATGATATGATCTATGGGGGGAAAAATAGTTTGCAATTTGCTTTAATAATGTTATACTATTTCAAACATATTGAAATTGATATGTATCACTGGGGTGTACAACAAGATGCTTACTGTTGAACATGGTACGCACAGCATTTATCATTGATTGATAAACAGGGAGACACAAAAGTGTTTGATTACAGTTACTGTTTATGAGCCATAAATGCTGGAAGTGTGTTTTCAGTTGAGGTATGTGTTTTTAAATATAACAATTTTTGGTACTTTTCGGTTAGCTGGGTGCCATTGAAATATACTTACTTACATACATACATACATACATACATACATACATACATACATATATGTGTGTGTGTTGAATTAAAATTAGAGTAAATAACATTGCATTATAGGTAGCGGTATTTTTTCTGATTTCAATTATTGTAAACCACAATAATACCACTTAAATACCTACGTAACCACTATTTCTTGTTTTTAAACTTATAAATCATTTAAAAAAATTTTTCAATTATTTTGGTTTATTATTTGTTTACTTAAAAATTTTTCACGGACTTACGATCATTATTATACTTACTATATTCATCTCTATAGTGGAAAGTGGTTTTTTCCATTTTTCTCCCTTCCTATGGGAGATAGGACTTTAAATTTTTTCTGGAATTAGCTCTGCAGTGCCTAAGGGAACTTTTCACGCTGTATCTTTTGGCTATTCTGTTTTTTACCTATCTCAAATAGGGGAGCAGTTACGGGGGGGGGGGGGGCAATTGTTCATATTTTCTACCTAACGGCATTTCCCCCCCATTATTGAGTAATTTTTATTACCTTCTTTCTTTTCGCCTTACTTAACATCGCTTTTGTCATATTTTGGCAATTGTTCATATTTTCTACCTAACGTCATTTTTCCCCCATTATTGAGTAATTTTAATTACCTTCTTTCTTTTCGCCTTACTTAACATCGCTTTTGTCCACAGTCCCCCCCCCCTTTTTTTTTCCTAACATTCTTTACTTTTTTACTATTATAGTTTTAATTGTTGTGTAACTTATCATTCTTTTTGATTTTATGCATAGACTTAGTCCCACCTTTTCATTTTTATGTAACACCATTTCTTTTACTGTTCCGTGTATAACATTTTTCATCTTCTTTATTTTTGTTAGTATATAGCCCATGTTTGATGTCCTTGTGTAGCTCTTGTTGCGGTGAGATTGTCCCACTGCTAATTATAATTGAAAATCAATTTGTTGCAGCTAGAAGGTCGTTTTCATATTACTTTATCTTTCTCTTTAGCAGTAAGTGGTTTTTCCCATTTTTCTCCCCTTCTATGGGAGATAGAGCTCTAAAATTTTTCTGGAATTAGCTCTGAAGGGCCTAAGGATACTTTTCACGCTGCTTCTTTTTACTATTACGATTTTTACTTAGTCCCACCATTCCATTTTTATGTATCACCTTTTCTTATACCGTTCTGGTTATAACTTTTCCAACTTCTTTACTTTTGATGATATATTGATCATGTTTGATATCCTTGATTAGCTCTTGTTACGGAGAGTTTGTCCCACTGCATTTCATGACTGCTTATTAACATACATTGTTGAAAAAGAATTTAACTCTGTTATGCATTTACTAACTGAATTAAATTTTTGCATATTATGTAGTATACATAATAAATCTATAGATCCTATACAGGGCTGCACAAAAGAATTCAGGTATTTTTCAGGCTGTAGATGGTATTTTCTGAAGTTGGTTTTCAAATGTGTTATGCATTTTCTAAATTGTGCAAAGAGTTTGTGGAAATAGAGAAGAATTAGTATATATATATATTTTACTCATTCATTTTTTAAAATTTAATCATGTGATATATTATACGATAGCTTATAGTGTTTCGGGGAGAATGGTGCTCTAAAATATTTATTATTAAATTATAACTTACATTTATTATTGACACTGCAATCAATTTTGTGTACACAATTTCACTTTCTTTATTCAGCTAATTAACAATATTCTACCTTTGGATAGAATTACATGAAATTTGAAATGTTTCTATTGAGATTTACAAACTATGTGCATTATTTAAATATGACTTTTCCATTATCCTGTCAACCACTTTTCATAATAAAAAACTCGCTAAACTATAACTAACACCAAAAATGCAGTCTTATTCACTTGACGTGAGAAACATCACACATGTTTGTTATGTCATCAAGTAGATTTTAATTCAACGTTTGCCTGTATTTTAGGTAGCTTTCAATACAAAAAAGTATAAAGCTACCTATTGCAGCCGTTCGGAGGAAAGCAGTTCCGGAAAATTTCGATATATTTTCACCGATCATGACCCCCAGACCCCAAAACCACCCTCCGTCCAAATGTTGATTTATATATATAGATATATCCATATATATATATATATATATATATCTGACCTATGTCATACGATAACGCCCGTATTTATGAATCGATTTTGATGAAACTAATTGTGTGTATTAAGGTCACTAATGTCTCGACCGAGTTCGTTGGCCAGCTTGGTCCGCCATCTTGTTTCAAGATGGCAGCCACTTAAAGATTTAAATTAACTTAAAATCTAAAATAACTATACAAAAAAGTTAAAAATTCAAATTTATTTTTTAATTACGTGTTAGGCCTTGATACAAGGATTCCAGAGCTTTTTTTTGGTTTACCTCTATCTTAAAAAATGGCTGAGATAGAGCAGTTTGAAATTCTAGGGTGGCTGACATTTTGAAACAAAACAGCACATTAACGTGATTACTCGCAAATTATTTTCTTTCATTGTTGTAATAATTTTCCCAATCATACGCATAAAACTATATATTCATATCCGTTAGCGACAAAATTGGCGACATTTGGCGGAATATCGCGAAATTTGGCGATCAAAATAAGTCTTCATAAATGAAGCCAATTTGGCTATTGCTCAATAATTTGACGAATTTCTTATTCAAATTCAGTATTAACGAATCTTTTGTAAACGTTTCTTTGCATTTTAGCTTGCTGTTTTCGTGTAACATTAGCTAAAATTTTAAAACGTAGATATAGGAAAGCTACCTTTTCCTCCTGGTACAGGCCGGAAGGACTTTTTCATTTTGTTTTACTGATTTATTAGTTACTTTGTTAATTAAAATAACAATTGCATCCTTAAACAGCAGTGCCATGATATTAAAAGCGAAAAAGCATTGAAAAAAATGTTACGATCTACAGTTATGTGCAAAGATCATCACAAACATATATTCACCTGCCCAGAGGGACAATTAAGAAAAATAATGTAAATAAATAAATATCCAAGAATTTTTTTTTTCTGTTTTCATTAATATATTGTAATTTTTTTTTGGTACTTTTCAGTTATCCGGGCGACAATTAAATCTATATACATGTACGTATGTACATACATACATACATACATACATACATACATACATACATACACATATATGTATTTTTATTTATATTTTACAGGAGCCCAGCTAACCAAAAAGTACCTTTTTTTTTTTTTTTTTTTTTTTAACTTACTTACTTACTTACTTACTTACTTACTTACTTACTTACTTACTTACTGGTAGTTGACACTTTGGTGAGTGTGGCTTTTACGAATTCTGTATGTTTTATTTATTTAGATATTCCAATGGCAACATTCTTCCATTTGTTTATTTCGCGTTACAGTTTGGCAAGCAATAGTTTTTCTTTATGAAAAGTGGTCAACAGGATAATGGAGAAGTACTAATTTTACTTTAAGGTTTCAATGTTGATTTGGTACTTTTCGGTTAGCCAGGCACCAGTGATACATGTACATATATAATTATATATGACTATATATACATATATGTGTATGTATATGTACATATATACATACATATATGTGTGTGTGTGTGTGTGTGTGTGTGTGTGTGTATCACTGGCACCCGGCTAACAGAAAAGTAAAATCATGCTTTAATCATATTTTTTCAAATTATTCACTAATGGTAAAAAAATGCCTTCTCTCTTTTTCACCAAGAGTTTTTGGATTCTGAACTTGTAACCACAACAATAAAATAACGTAACTAAGAGAAATAAAGAAACATACTTCTCAAATGAAAAACGTAAACAAATGATAACATCACTAGATTATTGCTCTTCCTTACATTGCTGCTGCTGCATACATTTTTATGTCATTATGGCTAAAAAGTTGTCTTGCACTGACTTTTACATTTGTTATGTTTGGTTTATAGTATAAATTACACAGCTATTAAATTGCAGGGGGGTCCCTCCATCGCAGTGTGGTTAAGACATGACTCTGCTAATCGCTTGAGAGAGTAGGAGACAGCGACAGGTTCAGCTCCTGTTAACTCCGTTGTATACTCTTTCTGGAGTTTCAAGCTGTAATTATTAACAAAACAAAACAAAAAAAAAATGGCGGGGGGAGAGGGTGGGGGCACAGCAGTATTTAAAAAAAGTTTACATAGAATGCAATTATCAAAATTTAGTTTTCACCATCCATAAATTGCAGTGCATAAAAATATGTATTAAAGGTATTTAAGGGACAAGTTCCATATACTGTGCCAGTAGAATTGACGATGAATGTTCCGATGCGGTAGTTGCTTCTTTTAAAGTATATTTTTTTCTGTATATGTAATATTATGTAGATATATTTATCTACTTTGTTTGTATGTATAAATATATATATATATATATTTAAATTGTAATGGCAGTTGTGAATGAGATTTTTATTTTTTTTTAATCTCTGCCTTCAAAAATATTAAAGAACAAAAAAGATTTATATAATGTGTATAACTTTTTGCATTTTACGTTGGCAACTTTATTTGGTTTTTCAGTATCTGAAACAGGATAACTGGATAGCTACAGCCCATTTTCATAACTCAGAGACTAACTTTCTAATTTGAATGGAACTAATTCCAAACATTATAATAAACTTAATAGTCACTGTCTATAACATTAAAGTGAACTTATGAGTTTCTGGAGTTTCAAGCTGTAATTATTTATTAATGAAAAAAAAAGGGGGGGGGTCAAGACAGCAGTATTTAAAAAAAAAGACTGTTTACCTAGAATGCAATTATCAAAATTTTGTTTTCACCATACATAAATTGCAGTACATAAAAATTATTTTGGTCAATTTTATGTACGGATGACATTTTTAAATTTGAGAACAGAGTAATTATACACAGTAAACTCAATAAAAACAACATTTTTGATGGGAATTTTCTTTCTGTTTTTTTTTTTTTTTTTTTTTTAAACGTGTAATTTATTCGAATTTTTGTTTAAACTGTTCAGTATTAGGTAAAAGGGCCCAATAGTAGCCGATTATTCGTCACATTTCTAATATAGAGTCGAACTTCAGAAAGCTGAAATAGGGGCTCCTGTTTTGAAGCCTTGAAACAGTTGCATGCTAAAATCATTTCCAATGTGTATGCATTTTTTAAAAATTGTTTAATACATAATATACATATCTAACACCCTGATTTCTACAGAACTACTTCCATTTAACTTTCTTAAGTTCATCTGTAGCATTTCATTGCTGTGATGTACAGATAACTACCACTATTTCCGAATAGTAACTTCAGCAATTTATTATTATTTTGAATTCTAAGATTTTCTACGATTCTCAGTCCTTGAGCAAGTAGTGCGGTAGTCTTTTATCAGTTGTTTCACAAATAGCACTCTCATTCCCCCATCCCTCCAGTTGTGTATACCACTCTTTTCGAATAATAACTTCAGTTTTTTTTTTTTTTTTTTTAAATTTCATTTCTGAGTATCTCAGGTTCTGAGACACTTCCAATCATAACGCGGTTTGGCTCTTTTGAATCATCATCGAGAGCACTTACCGATTTTACTTTCGATTTTCACCAGCAGGGGGTGCTTTCCTATCTCTGGTTCTATGGGTCCGATGACGCTGGGGTTTGGCTCATTGTACTCGACATCAAGAGCACGTACCGATTTTATTTTCGATTTTCACCAGCAGGGGGCGCTTTCCTATCTCTGGTTCTATGGGTCCGATGACGCTGCGGTTTGGCTTATTGTACTCGACATCAAGAGCACTTACTGGTTTTATTTTGGATTTTCACCAACAGGGGGCGCTTTCCTATCTCTGGTTCTGACAATTAAGTAGTCGAAAGTCATGCTTTCGACCAAAAGGGAATGGGGGGTCAATATTCTCAAACTGGAACACGAAAAAAAAAAAAAAAATTAGTTAAAAGGATTTTTTTATTTATTTTTTAAAACGATAAAATTACTTCATTATTTTTCCTTTTAAAGGAGAATTATCTGTTTCCCTTTAGGTAGAGGTTTAAAAGATTTAGTAGTCTCATTTGATGACCACGATCTGGATATATGCATTCTGATATGCAAAATTGTGTTCTGCCAATCATTTCTTTTAAAATTTTATCCAGATCTCTCGAATGTTCATATTTTTTGTAGACAATTTTGATTATATATTTTTTTCTGTTGAGATTAAGTGTATTTGATTTCAAGAAGTTATCATGTCGCTGACAGAATGTAGCACCATCTGTATTTTGTTGACATATCTTTCCGTCCTCGGTAGTAAATGGGCATACATAGTTTTCTTTTTCTCTACAATCCATTTTTCCCTTTATTTATAATTTTTTTCTTACTTTTCTATAAGGTTTTTTTTTTTATTTTTTGCTTGTTACTTATACTAGATCTACAGATTTTTATATACATATACATATACATATGCATGTGAGTTTACATTACAATGGAAAATCTTTATAACGCAATTCTCCGTATAACGCACAACTTCTCAGATGTAAACTATAAATTTTCAGTTAAGAAACACCTGAATTCTTACATTATAAATAGAGGACTAAATTTGATACATTAATTTTAACTTTATATCCTTAATTCAGAGCTAATTACTGAAAAAATTGCTATGATTTGATATAGCTATGTTTGGGCAATCTTTATAAAGTAAAAATAACAATGTGTGGAATGATAATATATAACTCCTGGTAATAAAGAATGCAACATAAAGATACTCTAATGTATTTTGGTATGTTTCAAACATATTTGGCCATGTTTTACAAGCTAAATTTAATGATGTGTGAAATGTGATCTACATAACACACAACCTCATGTTTTTAGGTTTGCGTTATAAAGATCTACTGTATATTGATATAAAGATCTACTGTATATTGATCCCAGTTGCATCTTACACAATTCTTTTTTTTTCTTTGTGAGTTTTTTAATATGTATTCAAGTTTATTTAATATTGCCATTTTTACACTTAATTCTGAGAACTAACGAGTTTCGCAGCACAAACTGCGAATTATAAAAAAAAAATGAAAAGAACAGAAAAATATCCGTTATGTTGATATATAAAATTAGTGTTTTTCTATAATCTTTTTTTGAAACATAACGGATATTTTTTTGTAAGGAACCTCATCTATACACAGAAACACATGTTTAAAATGCATGCAAGAATAGCAAACACATTCATTCATAAAGTGGCAAACAGAAATACTCACCATTCATAGAGGCAGGAAGACAATATTTCTTAGTCAGTCAACTCCGACTTCAATCAAATAACGAAAGCATCATACTTTTTTTTTTTTTTTTTTTTTTTTTTTTTTTTTTTTCTGAAGGGAAACTTCGACCCAAACTGCTGAACACTACACACAGCATTTCGAGACAAAGTTCACTTTCAGAAGCGGTCTATTAAGCTACTATAAGTTACTCCCGCCGTCGACTCGATACAGAGAAACAACAAAACCTAGAAAGAAAACAAAAAGCAGGGGTAAAATATAACATAGCAAATAAAGAATCAATTGACGAACAAATCTCCCAGTGTCAACTGAAATTTTAAAAAAGAAAGCAGTCGAATCAGAACACGGGAATGGAACAGAATTAAAATAAATAAAAAAAAAAAAAAATCGAAACACAAATTTAGAGAACCCGGACAAGTACCAGGTCGAAATCAAAATACAACAACACCAAAGCAAAAAGACAATCAGAACACAGGAACGAACAGAATTTAAAAAAATAAAATCCAG
>OZ007600.1:30000-70000 GCA_963931845.1 Maratus michaelseni
CAAATGCTTTCGCAGTAGTTCGTCCTGCGACGGTCCAAGAATTTCACCTCTAGCGTCGCAATACGAATGCCCCCGTCTGTCCCTCTTAATCATTACCTCGTGTTCCGAAAACCAACAAAATAGAACCGAGGTCCTATTCCATTATTCCATGCACCATTATTCAGGCGTCGCGCCTGCTTTGAGCACTCTAATTTTTTCAAAGTAAACTTGCCGGTCACCCAAGACAACCGGTGAAGATCATCAAGAGAAACCGGCTGGCTGTTCAGAACAGGCAGTAACCACCGGTAGGCGGACCACCCGTCTGGAACTGAGATCCAACTACGAGCTTTTTAACCGCAACAACTTTAATATACGCTATTGGAGCTGGAGTTACCGCGGCGGCTGGCACCAGACTTGCCCTCCAATGGATCCTCGTTAAAGGATTTAGAGTGTACTCATTCCAATTACGGGGTCTCAAAAGAGTCCCGTATTGTTATTTTTCGTCACTACCTCCCCGTTCTGGGAGTGGGTAATTTGCGCGCCTGCTGCCTTCCTTGGATGTGGTAGCCGTTTCTCAGGCTCCCTCTCCGGAATCGAACCCTGATTCCCCGTTACCCGTTACGACCATGGTAGGCGCGTAACCTACCATCGAAAGTTGATAAGGCAGACACTTGAAAGATACGTCGCCGGGACGGGCCCGTGCGATCAGCCCAAAGTTATTCAGAGTCACCACAAGAGACGGACAGAGTCCGATTGGTTTTGGTCTAATAAAAGCGCTCGTCCCCGAAGGTCGGAGCTCTGCTGCATGTATTAGCTCTAGAATTACCACAGTTATCCAAGTAGTAAGGTACGATCCAAGGAACCATAACTGATTTAATGAGCCATTCGCGGTTTCGCCTTAATACGGCATGTACTTAGACATGCATGGCTTAATCTTTGAGACAAGCATATGACTACTGGCAGGATCAACCAGGTAGCTTCTCTGAAAGAGAAGGTTCGAATCGCCAGATCCGAATCCCGTTACGTGGACGCGCTCCCCTGCTGGAGGGAAACGCGGGTCTCGCGGCGACGGCGAGACTCCCAGTTTGGAAGGACCACTTTACGAGAGACAGAGTCGTAGCGTTCCGGAGCGGTTCGAGACTCACGACGTCCCCCGCGGCGTCAGCGCCGGGAGGTTTGCGTTCGTGGTCGTCGAGAGGTTTTTTGCGTAGGACGCACGGGCAGAAGACCCTTTTTTAAACGGCGGTTCCGCGGCAAACGACTACGACACGGGGCCGAGCCGCTGGCGGAGGTGCCGAGAAAGCATTGGCAAACCCGAAGCATTCTAGGAGGGAGACCCGATCTCTCGGAACGGTTCTCGGCGGCTTTTCTACGCGCGTTTCCCTTGCCCTGTCCCGGAATCCACGGTTCCGTTGAGAGCAGAGGCCCCAGAAAACCTGGGAATCCTCGAGACACGCACGTCTACTTCGCCACCGACTCTCGCCACCACCTAGACGCCCCACGTGGGATTGCTGGAGGCCTCCAGAGAAGATATCAGAACTCTTTCTGAAACACACACTTCTCTTCGCACGCGTCTTTTCAGACACGACAGGCCCCACATATATGCTGAAAGTTTCTTCCCGCTGCGAGTACCCCTCCGCGTCGATCCCCGGCCCCTCGGCATCGAAACCCTCGCCTGCTCCCTTCGGAAGCGGGACGCGTTTTCACCCCGACGTGAAAAACATCTTCGCTTTGAACCGAAACGGCCTCCAGCCGTGCAACCTTTCGACACCCATTTCGGACACTTTGCGAAATTCGTAAAATCGACTTTTTCCTTTGAAGGCATTGGAACACGAAAACCGAGACTTTGTCGTAATTTCGGGTTATTTTGACTTTTTCACACATTTCGAACACCTAACTGCTTCCGAACTGTGAAATAATGAGGAACTTGTAAAAAATTTCCCGATTACGACATCTGAATACCGAACTGATTTCGAACTTTGAAGAATTCTCCACAAATGCGAGACTTTGACGAAATTTGCAGTGTTGTTGGACTTCGTGTTTTTTTTTAAATGAATCAGAACACCGAACTTTGAAAATACTTCGCGATTTCAGATTTTCGAACACCTAACTAGATTCGAACTTCTATCGAAATAATTCCAGACTTTGAAAATATTTCAGATATTCGAACACCTAACTGGATTCGAACTTCTATCGAAATAATTCCAGACTTTGAAAATATTTCAGATATTCGAACACCTAACTGGATTCGAACTTCTATCGAAGACTTTGAATATATTTCAGATTTTCGAACACCTAACTGGATTCGAACTTCTATCGAAGACTTCGAAAATATTTCAGATTTTCGAACACCTAACTGCAAGTGATCCTGGAGTTTGAAAATGTTTCACATTTTCTGTATTTCGAACACTTAACTGCATTATGAACTTCGAAAATTTTCGCAACTTTTATATTTATATTTTCGAACAACTGGCTGCACTTATCGGACACATACCATCGTTTTATCCTCAAACTTATTCAATTTAACATCGGGATATTTTTAAAATGGTTATTTTACTTAAAATTCTCATTTTTGTGTAAAAAAAAAAAATTCCAATTTTAAGCCCAAAACTCGGCAATCGTATTTTTTAAACAAATAAATAACGTCCGCATTGCTTTTATATCTAAATTCAATTTTTTTTTTCGACGCGACTTGCGAGTCGACGGTGATTCGGGAACAAGATGCCGCAGTTTGCGTTAGACGCACGTGCGTCCAGTGCAAAACGGAACTACACTGGCTTTGCTTTTCACCTTAAATTTCTACTTCGTTATATTATTCGGAGTGAATACGAGTTATTCACAAGAAAAATTTTCGAAAAAAAGTCATATTTTTCGAAAAATATGGGTTTTTTCATCATTCTGTTGTAAGTCAGCTCTTTGCGAATCGCCGCGATACCTGGATCCGAAGTCGCCCTTCGCTGCAAACATAAACTTTAAAAATCCCAGAATTTACTTTCGTAAAAATTCTTTAACGAAATCAAACTCCTATAATTCATTGCATAGATCAATAAAACATAACTCTTATTTCTTTACATCACTAAGCATAATCGTATCTACTGTCAGATTATATTCCATGGTCTAGAGTTCCAAATATCAGAGGAGTCATAGTGTATTTTTAAAAGTTAATATATCTTAATTTACTATCTTTAGTATTTTATTCTGTGTTTTTTAAGAATATATATTTTATTTTCAGGTTTCATGTTATTTAGACTCCATGTTTCAAAACCCTATGACGTCAAACCTGCGAATTCTGGATCCGACGAATGACAGAAAAGGGATTGTGTCTTTCTTTAAACCATAGGAAGGAATCAAGGAATGTTTATTTACATTTCTTGAAAACGACCAAGGGCTGAATTGAGCTCTGAATTCAAATGATAGATTTAATTTCTTTCATGCACATCACACACACGAAAATATATGAAATGAAAAATAAAATTATTTATATTTTCAGTTCTTTAATTTATTATTTAATTGTTATAAATATAACTTACTGTTTGATATTTATAACAGTTATGTATTTACATTTGTCCTCGTTTTACCTTTACATAAAAATGAAAATAAAATAAACAAGTTTATTTAAAATTTACCCCCCCCCCCTCCCGACACACAACAACACACACACACACACACAGAAAACCACTTGCACTTTTTTTTTTTATGTATTAAAAAATAGATGTATAATAATAAATAATAGGTTTACTTTTTTATTACATACTATAAGGATTAATGAAGCATTATACAACATTGCTTTACGATAAGAATAATAATAATAATTTAAAAAAAAAAATTACATTCTTAAAAATCTAAATACAGTTGAGCTTCTATTTATCATACCTTCCCAAAACCCTTCATAAACTAATTTCATCAATTAGTTTTTCGTTTTCTTAAAATAGAAGTTAAACTGTATCTGAAAATTTCACATTTCCATGTATGAAATTGAGTGTATGTTTGTTTACATGCTTACATATACGTAAACAATTTAATTTTTATTACGTTAATAGCTATCCGTATAATTTCATATCTAACATTTACTTGTATTACAAAAAGAAAGAAAAAAATAATAAATTTTAGCCTTTTGACTGTTGACACCGCTTGCATTCTCAGCCTTTTGGCTAAGATCAGAGTGTAGTATACGTCCTTAGCTAACAGGACGGATTAAATAGCCTAGTGAGTGTAAACTAAGTAAAGAGTGTGTGTCCATGTGGCCTAAGTCAGTCTTTGGTCCTTATTCAGAACCTTAAATTCATACATATCTTTATTTATAAATAAGCACAAACATGATACAGTCATAAAGGAGTATTTTAAACACTTCTTTCATTACAATTATTTTAAATATGCCAGATTGCAATAATATGTAACACATTGAAGAATTAACTTAATTTTTAAGGAATTCGCAAACATCATTTATATAAAAGGGGGGGGGGGGGAGGAGGAGTTATTGAAATATAACTATCAATAACAGGATATAGTTTTATCATACATCAACTACTCATGCAGAAATGAACACTTTGGAAACTATGTTCCCCCATTGCCAATCTTTCACAACAAGCTGGCATACAGCAAAAACAAACGAAAAAATAGACAATCTTTAAAAAATTATAAAATGAATTTTAACGAGTTTAACAAAAAATTCTTCGCAAAAAACAATAAATTCTTCAATGCATTAAATAATATTGTAATTCTGCACACTTAAATTCATTAACATTTTAATAGAGGAAATAAAAATAAACAAAGTATACACAAAATGAATGAAAGTGGTTGTTGGATTTTTTAAAAATAGAATAACGGAATACACAAAATTTTCAAACAGAAAATTATGTATTATTAATGAAAAAGGGATGGAAATGACACAATAACATATCTGTTCAACATTTTAAACAGCAATAAAATAATCAATGCTCATTTATGAAACCCTGTAATTTTTTTTTTTTTTTTTTGGGGGGGGGAATTACCTTTGTAACAAAGCAAAAATATAAGTTCCAGTACAGAAATAATATTGTTTTCATAAAAAGTTTATTTTTTAAATTATTAACTGAACTTTTGCTTACTTTATGGCAAAAAAATCTAAAACTTCAATCACATTAAAAAGCCAAAAGAGAAAAGTACAGAATTTCTTCAAAATATTAACGTTTACATAATAAATAATATCCTGTAAATAAGAGTGAATATCATAATTTACTTAATTTATAAATGTATATCAATGTATTGATATGTTTAACTTACTTTAAGAAGATTTAGATATTTTTATATATTAATTTTAACAGAATTAATTCTAAATAATTCATTCTAACACTTACGTGAATTGTAATGAACGTTCACGTTTCAATACGTCCCTAGATGGCGCCAAAAAATAAGATTCGACGGAGATATTTATTGAAAACGTTTGAAATGTAATAAAAATAAATAAATATCATGGCAATTACTGAATATTTAATTCTACTTTGAGAAAAGGTAATCAAATCCAGACAGATATTAAAAAAACATTCATGATTAATTTATCCATTTAAATAGAATACTAAAATATTTTTGTTTCCCTGTTTGGTGCTGCCATCTAGATAAAAACGAAACAAACATAACGACTTGTTAATTAGAGTAATTTGTCAAGTTAAAAATTCAATAGATACATTTCTATACATTTTCATTTAAAATATTGATTTTTATAAGCATTTAATATTTATAATTAAAAAAATACAATTAGCAATATAAAATTTAAAATGTAAACAAAGCAACGATTTTTAAAAAGGGATTTTTTTAAAAGACATATTTTACTTTTTACAATTTAATATTATATAAATTTTGTTCTCAGGATTTTCAAATAAAGAAGAATAAAGAATTAGAAATAAAGAAGAATAAAAACACATCTAAAAATTATACAGGCAATTGGGGTTATAAGTTATTATATACTCAATCAGCTTCTAATTTTATTTGAAATGGGGTAAATAATAAACACTCAAAAATAAGAACATTATTTATTCACAAACTTGTTATGTTACACCCCCCCCCCCCCCCCAAAAAAAAAAAAAAAAAAAAATAACTTTTATTAGTTTATTTATAAAAATATCCATATGGAACTTATTTAAGGGTCTAAGGGTCAAAAATTAAATATTTGTATGCAATTTTTAAAATCATCCACAGAGTTTCAACTATACCTAAAAATTTTAAAATAAACTCATATTCTTCCAGTAAAACTTTTTTTGAAGTCTTTAATCTTCTGTTAGTAACCTGCCTTGTTATTACTTTATTGGGTACTTTTCGGTTAGCCGGGCACCAGTGATATATACACACACACACACATATGTACGTATACATATATATATATACATACATACATACATACATATGTATATACATATGTATTTATATATGTACATATATGCATGTATAGATATACATACATATGTATTTATATATGTACATATATCACTGGTGCCCAGGTAACCGAAAAGTACCCTTTATTGTAAGTATACAAGAAGAAATTATTGAAATACGTCAAAAGATATTACATATATCAGTAGGTCCTGAACACGATTTGAATGCTTTTAGAAAAATGTCTGTCTGTCTGTCTGTCCGTGGGTGCTCAAACTCACGAAAAAATGCACGGAATTTAATAAAACTTCATATTCAGTCAGACCTTCATGTTGGTAATAAATGATAGGATGAAAAGAGGCTCACTCATTTCACCCGGAATCCATTATTTCAGAATCGTAAACTAAACATTTAAATACAAAAAGACATTTCTCTGGACGCCATTCTGCATATGAGAATACCAAAGGCACATTTTTGGAAGTGTGTGGTAGAGAGGAGTTAGGGTTCTTTTTTTAAAGCCCAAGCCAGACCACCGTATTGAATGCGAGCTCCCACACGAGCCTGGAAAATTTTGTGTCATTGGAGCCCGAGCAAAATAAAGAAAATATGCATTCGATCGAAAGGAAAAAGAAAAAATGCATATTATTTACAAATTCTTTAAAAATAAATAATAGGGATGCACCGAATAATGATTTTGGCCAAATACAGAATATTCGGCCTACAGGTAAACAGAAAACCAAATATACCGATTATTCGGCTGGCCGAATATTTTTATATTTCAGAGTTTAAAAGAATCTAAATTTTAAAACAATATTTCATAATATTTAACACAGATAATTTCATTATGATAAACAAGACCTTTTTACAAGCAAACTTTACAGTAAAGAAAGATCTTTGCACTCAGTTATAATTTAAGAACAGCTTTAAAACTTTTTATTTCATGCTTCTTTTGTGAATCGCAACAAATGAATAAAATGTTACATTCTGAAACAAATATTTTAAAATCAAAGTAAAATTTTGAAGGAATTAGGGGGAAAAAATATATCAGTCATATATTCTTTGTTTGTCATGAAAGGATTAAGTAAAAAATAAATATATAATACAATCTATCAAATAGTAGTGGTAACTCAGCAACGTTTCTTTTTTTTTTTTTTTATTTAGCAAGGAAATTTTTAAATGTGCACCAAATAGCAGTGTCTTGGGTGAGCGATTATTTTAGAGGTTGTAAACATACATATTGTTCCTAAAATCTTGCAACAAATTTTCAGGGGATATCATGTTGACAAGACAAACCTTTTTCGAACAACAAACAACATCTAAATTCATATAATCCATCAAAAATACAGGGTGTGTCACTACAAGCTGAATCTGAATTTTCGCTCACAACTTTA
Organism: Maratus michaelseni; assembly: GCA_963931845.1. NCBI lineage: Eukaryota > Metazoa > Arthropoda > Arachnida > Araneae > Salticidae > Maratus > Maratus michaelseni. Next base: position 37,716 of record OZ007600.1, read on the forward strand.
AAATAAAAATTTTTTAACGAGATTTGAATCAGATTAATATTGTTTGCATGAAATGTGATATCATTGGAATTGGAAGTGACTGTTAGTTTGCCAGTACCCATAAGTAATGAGCTACATTTTGAAAAAAGGAATGTCTAGCTCAGTATTGGTCATACATGAATGGTAGCAGACCGAATAGTTTGATATTCGGTGCATCACTAATAAAGATATTATTAAACTACTTCTTACGTAGAAATAACTATTAAATGAAAATTTAAGTTCAACCTTAATAAAACAGAAGTTTGATATCAAATAAAAATATACTTCATACTTAAAGGGATTCTCTTTTTTTCCCCCTCCCTTAACAAGCAAATCTGATGGGCACGTTAATGAAGAGAGTTTAATGAATAAACGATGTTCTTAATATTCTCAATGTTTCAATATAGTTCTCTATTTTTTTTTTTTTTTTTTTCAAATCATGCATGGAAAAGTGACACACTTATTGCAGAAGCAAGGAGCATGGAATCAATACTTGGAAATCAGAGACTCAAGATGCTGATCGTCACTTAGTCATCAGACATTCGGATAATTTGGCAAAAATCTTAAAAACATAAATACGATAATAATGTTCAACCAAACATTTTTGAGATGCCTGATATTTCTATAGTCACTTTTTCTTCAATTTTTCTCCGAGTGACCCTTGCAATATATCAAATGAAAGGTTTTTTTTCAAATCTATTCATTTGGTACAGGTATCCGTGCATGGGAAGACAATGGGTGGCAGATTTTAAACTTTTTTCACATTTTTCTCATGGTGGGCGTCACTTTTGTGGACAAGGGTGGTGCGTATAACATCAACAACAAGGAAATAAAAAAATTATTATTTTAAAGAAACAAATTGATAAAACCATTTGCGGTTTCAATTGAAGTGTTCAAACAACGCTCGAGCATGTAAAAACGAGCTTTTTCAGAAAGCGCAGTGACACTGCACGTGACCGTTTTTTTCAAATTTCCATATGTAGTTAAAGGAATTGCTGTAATTTTTGTAGTTATCGCTTCTCGGCCTTTTGGCTAAGATCAAAGTGTAGTGAAATTTTTTCTAAGCTAGATCTTGGTCGAAATGACGAGAATCGATGTTTAATTAATTAAAAATTAGAATTTTTCAGATTTCTGAAGTTATGGCTTTGGCTCCTCCTACTCTGATGGTTCTGCTGTAGATGACCCCTAGTGCCTCGACGTACTGCCTCGGCATGGTATTCAAGCTTCCGTCTGATGGACTTAGAATCGTTTACAGTGAGAACAACGCTGAGTCACCGTTGGCTAAAAGCACATGGTTTTTGAATTCAGCAATCTATTTAAATCTCAAAAAGTTATTATCCGATTTAGAAAACAATTAGCTCCACAGACTTTGTGAATAATTCTGAATTGGAATCCATCATTATTTTTGAGATTTTGACTTAATTTCCGCAAACGGAAATGATTCAGCATCTTAGTTATCTGCTTGCATCCGCTAAATTTACCATCCGATTTGGAATACAAGGACATTTCCTGATTCATCTCATCAAGACGAACATTTTGAGACTTTTATTTCCATTTTTGGATGAAAAGTTTGGAAATTATTCCTAAAAAACTTTAAATTTAAGGACTTTGCCGAAATTTTCATCAAAATTCATATTTTCTGCAAATGTGTCATCAGTCTGTCTACCTCTTGTTGTAAATTAATTATTTAATAATGTGTTTAATATTTTTATTGTGCTTTTTCAGCTACATGGGCTAATTGGAGTTCCTGGCGGCCGGAGCATCTTCATTTGGGTAATTATGACTTTGTTACAATCTTTGAGGTCTCAGCTAGCCGCTGCACATATGGCCCCTGTCTTTTCATGATCGTTTACTCGATTATGCATTGATAGGGTGAAACCGGGTTGTGTGGTCTCGAGAAATGGAAAACTTTTTTCCAGGACTCATCGCGATTAGGACTGAGATCTCACCCCTCCCGTTCTTCACGGGTCCTCTTAAATTTAATTATTGTCATCTCTAACCACATGTTTTTTGGCATTTTTTCTACTGGAAACAAAAATTTTTTACTTAACTTCCCCCATTTCCAGTACATAGGTTCCCGTTAGGTTTTGTTAGGCTGTTTTCTAAATTTTCTATCTCCTAATTTATTAATTTTGTGGAGCCGGTTTGTCGGCCCACGGGAGGTTTTCTTGCGTTGTTTGTCTTTTCCCTCCCACTATCCGCGTGTTTAGGTCGTCAGTCTTTTTGGTCGCTGACATGTTAGTCTTCTACGGTGTTCTCTTAAAGAACCTCTGTTTCCTAGACCATGCTCTTCCCTGAGAGACCTAGTTGTCACTCATGTATCTTCCCGTCTCTATGTGGTTAGAGTATCTGTCCCGTCTGTCTCTTCGTTTTGTCATGTTACTGCGAGTGCTCCGGTTCGCTTTCTTCATTTTATGGTTCTCCTCTGAGCAAGTGTAACTGCACTGTGTAATTTATTATATTGCTGTATTATTTAAGTGTGTGTAGCTAAGTTAATCTAATTATTTCTAGTTAATAATTCTTTTTCAAATTTGCACATTAATTATAATTTTTGATAGAGGGTCCTTGATATTATATTCTGTCAGGAGTTATTTCTTTTCGTTATATAGGCTTAAATTAATTATTAAAAATTTAATTATCTCATCAGATCATTATATCAGTCAACTCTGTTGTCTTGGTCTTCTTGTAGCATTTTATAAGTGTATTTTTGGCCTTTAATCAGAATTGAAAAATATTTTTTTTCGGTAGAGGGTCTTTGACAGAAATTGATTTTTTTAATAAATTGAATGAGGGTCTTTGGGAAATCATAAAATTTCCATGTGAAACTTGTATTAAATGATAAATTATCATTAACTTATTTAATATTTCATTATCTAAATCATTTATTATAAAAATTATTATTTATTTCTGACCTTTTCCAAATTCGTCAGTTTTAAAAATTTCGTAAGAGGGTCCTTGAAAATTTTCATTGGTCACGTAAATTATTATTGTCTTATGACATAATTATATCTTAAGTCTTAATTACAGTTAAAAAGAAAAAATAATAATTTTTCTTTAAATTATTCAAAATATTTATCTAAATCTAAAGTCTTTTATCACCAACTCATTTACAAGGTATTGTAACTCACAATGTACATATATATCAATTTATAAATTCATTAGTGTGTATCATTACTTATATAATTGAAAATCTGATCTGGTAGGATGCAAAGGAACTTTATTACATAGCTATCTCTAAAATAAACTTATGAAAATGAACTCTAACAAACAATTTGGAAGAAAGAAAAACTCCACGCCCTCAAAACATCAAAAGGGGAGGAGCAATGACGTTAGAACGCCTAATGGGGTTAAATATGAGAAGCGTCAAACAAAGTTAGTAAATAAATTCTCAAATGATGATGGGAGAACGCGGAGAAACTCTGAGAAACCTTATATGCAGCAAAACTCTAGGAATTCCGCCTCTCCATTCATGAATGTTAAAGAATATGGGACTGAGAGCAAAATTTCTCCAGCAATCGGTAGTTTCATTCCAAGCGGTCCCTCGATCGTAAGTAATAATACTCGGTTAGGGGCGGTAACGAAACACACTCTAACAAAGTTAGCCAAACACCCCTCACCTGTTAACATACAGAACAAAATCAAAGATGAAAAAATTAGAAGGAAAGCAGATAGTATCATAAAATCTAAAACATCTGCTAGTACTACTATTACTAAAAAATCTCAAATTGCAACTCAAGCCAAAAATTCTAAAACACACCAAGATTTAAGGCAGCAATCCATATTGAGGGAAGAAACAGCTAACAGTGAAATTTATAATGCAAGCACATCTACTGCACATTATAAACCAGCAAAAAAAGTTAGATTTAAAACCGATAAAGCTGAACCTATATTCCTGCAACCTGAAAAAATCCCTATACCACATATGCATTGTCGGAATAATGAAACGATGAACATATTGTTACCAATAATCAGCTATCCAATATGTACTGAAAGCAAATGTAGAAAAGTAATATGTGCGCCAACATTAAGAACGTGCAGAAAATACTTCACCAAACACATGAAGGATGCACATAACATCAGAAATTTAGGTTATATTTATTGGTGCAAAATATGTAGGGAAACAATTGCAGGAAAAGTTCCCAGTCATCCATGCTTCAGAAATACTGATTACTATAATGTCAACATTGACTCGATTGATCTCCCATTTCGATGCAGGCACTGTAATCACTCATACATGACAAGCAAGGATTTAATATATCACACATATCGGTACCATCAGAGACATTTTCGCGAAGTCAAGCTTGAATATGGCTCCGAGGGTAATGATAACAATACCGATCTTGATGATTCTTTGATGTCAAATTCATCCATAGCCTCGTCTCCTACAGAAACGCCTCAAATTGTTGAAGATAGTAATAAAATTATTAACAAGAAAGAGGATATCGCTAATATGTCAGGAAACGAACAGAAAGATAAAATGAGTGCAATTGATAATAATCCAATAAATGAACAGAGTGTGTCATCTGCACCTGAATCACTAAAATCATACTCCTCTGTGCTACAGGAAACAAAAAGTAAAAGCCTAAGTGATAGGGATAACACACGCCCCCAGAAGGCAGATAATTCCAAGTACAGTAGAGTAATTAAAAAAGAAAAAGAAAAAACCGACTCGCACCACACAAAAGTTGTTAAAAATTTAACGTCTGATATAATGCAAACTCAGCTCTCTGTTGAAGATCCAATAAAGAAAATTGAATCAATTCCACTTGAAACAAGGTATATAAATGAAAATAAAGCAGACACAATAAATCCTTGCATGCCGGGAAAAACAGAAGAAAAAATTATATCAGATGATAACATAGAGGATTGTGAGATTCTATTAGAACTGCACACTTCACCCCTTGCGAGTGATAGTGATGATGAAATGGCAACATCACAGCAAGTACTAATAGAAGAAGAGATAAATATAATTCCTGAGACGCAAGAAGAAATAATAAAAACGCCTAATACACATAAACAAAATAATAATTCCATTAATGAAGAAAACTCAGACTCACAAGAGTACATCTCTCCAACTCCTCCGCCGATAATCAAACAATCTTCAGCTAATAGCCCAGATTATTCAGACGACAGTGAATTACAAAATTACAACAATAAGGATGAATTAATTATAAATTGCTCGCCCTCATCCATGGGAAGCTTAGAAGATATAAATACAGGCAATCCTAGCACAAGTGAAATAAGAATAGAAGAACCACCTAGCCAAAACACTTCTAGAAAAAAAAGAAGGAAAAAATCAAACAGATTGCGTAGGGAAGATGTACAAGATGTCGGTGAATTCCCACATATTACATCATTTACAGGTGATTTAATCAATTTTGTTCTCCCCATTGTTGACACGGTGAAATGTCCAGTACAAGGATGTGGCCAAGAATACAATGGAGAAGTGTGGTACAGTGCAAAACAGTCCATAATAAAACACATAGAAAATATGCACCAAAACCCGATAAATAGAGTACAAAGATGGTGTGGCACGTGCCAAATCTCAATACCAAAAAGAGTATCGTACCACTCCTGCTTTGAACATGATCCATTTATAATTGAAACAGAAGACAAGAAATTCAAATGCAGAAGATGTAATTTCTCGTGTCCATCTAGACGCGGGATAACGAGTCATTTTAGGGTGCACACCACTGCAGCCAGACGCGAATACAGTCTAAACAATAGTAATAGAAACAGAAACAACATTGAATCTAGATCTAATAATCGTAGCAATTCACCCGACACAAATACTCGTACAACCACTCCTTCACCACAAGCTCAACATAACTCAAATTTGAGCACGCAGGATAGTGAAATGGCAACACAAGAAGATGTTCTAGCTGGGATAAACCCTGATGAAATAAACGCGGACATGTTCACCGTGGAGACGGGGGATCAACAACATGAAGGCGGAAATACTATCCCTAATTCTAACATCAGAAACCCTGATGCTCCAAGCCCATCTATTGCTTTTGAGGGAATATTTAAAGAAATCTTAGACGAATATGCATATGATAGCTGGGAGAAATTTGAAATAGAATTAGAGAAATACATTGTATTCGCTCAAACACATGTTGGCATAAAGGATATCCCCAGAGAACCAATACAAAAAAGGGAAAAATTCAATGCTAATGATCCTATAAAAGTGCAAAAACTATACAGGCGGAATAGAAGGCGTGCCACACGAGAAGTGTTGAAAAAACCCAACTCAGAATGTCATGTGGCAAACGAAGCATTAAAAGAAAAATTCTTTTCACAACCGGCTGCACCATTTGATCCTTCAATATTTGAAAACGACACACAAGATATTGAGCCACCTGACTTTAATCCCTTCACTGCCATTGAAGTCAGAAATAAATTGCAAAGAGCCGAAAATACAGCGCCAGGCAAAGACAGATTAACGTACAACCATTGGAAGGGGGTTGACCCTAACTGTAAGACCATAACAAATATATTTAATATATGCCTCAAAGCAAAAAATATCCCATCAAGTTGGAAGACGTCCACGACGATCTTTATCCCAAAAGAGGGAGATCCGAATGCGCCCGAAAACTGGAGACCTATAAGTCTTTCATGCACACTATATAAAATCTTCACTGGTCTCATTGCAGGAAGGCTTTCAAAATGGTTAGAAGAAAAGAAGCTAATTAGTCCCCAACAAAAGGGGTTTCGCCCTTTTGATGGAACCCTAGAGAATAACTTCATGCTTGGCCACCGTGTACGTACGGCACGCAAATTGAAAAAGCAATTAATTTTATTATTCATAGATATAAAAAACGCTTTTGGATCTATACCACATGGAGTAATTATGGCAGCCTTAAAAGGAGTTGGAATTACAAACGAATATTACCCTCTGATAGAGAATATCTATAAAAATCTCAAAACCTTTTTACTCACTGCAGAAGGGCTATCAGACTTAATTGATGTAATATGCGGGGTTAAGCAAGGTTGCGCCCTTAGTTCAATTCTTTTCCTTCTCGCCATTGACCCAATTATAAAAGCAATCCAGCGTGGTAGAGATGGGTGCCATACGTTGACATATGCGGATGATATGGGAGTTATAGAAGATAGCATTGAAGACATGATGGATTCAATTAAGTTATTAGAAGAAACTGCCGCTATGATCGGCCTTACAATAAATCCCAAAAAATGTTATTCTTTACATATAGCTCAAAACCATCAATCAACAATACCATCAGAATTTAAAATTAATAATACTACAATTAACACACTTAACGATCTCAATGCCACAAAATATCTTGGAAAACCATTTGGATTCCATGTTATTCCCGATTCTGATAAATTAGAAGACTTCATTGAAACAGGAATTGCAATCTTAAACTCATGTATGGCCCCATGGCAGAAACTCGATGCACTTAAAACATTTGTTTTCCCATCTTATATGTTTTCTATGAGAATGGAAATGTTCGATAAGACCCAGTGGAGAAAATTAGATCTGAAGCTCCGCCCATTAATTAAGAATGTTTTGGGACTGTCAGTCGATGCCACCACTGATTATATATATGGCGACTCATCTCAGGGCCTCTTTGGTATTCCTGATGCGGCTGACGATTCAGACATAGCGAAAATTGATACCGCGTTTAAATTACTTACGTCGCCAGATGAAATAGTTGCAGATACTGCCTGGGAAGATTTGAAGCTAACGGTTGAGGGAAGACAAACTAACCCTGCATCGTACAATGACTTGGCAAACTATTTATCGAAAGCGAATATGGAAAAACCAAGCTCAGGACACCATAGTGTCTGGACGGCTGCAAGAGATGCCTCTGGTAGACTAAATATAACTTGGAACATATCTGATGGAATTCCTTCTATCGTAGTAGGAGAAGAGATAGTTACCAATAGAAGAATGGTATTCAGAGGCATAAGATCATTCATTAGAAAATTAAAGGCAGATACACTAAAAAGTCAGAAGAGACAAGGCTCCACCTTCACCTGTTATTCCGCAGATAAAGCATCCACTCACTTTCATAGGAATGGGGACTATCTGCGGTTTACGGATTGGAGGTGGATACATAATGCTAGACTCAAAACACAGGGTCTTAAATTAAATGGATACAAGCCTCCTCAAAATAAAACGTCAAGAAAATGCAGAAACTGCCCTTTTGAATGGGAAACATTACCCCACGTAATCAACCATTGCCGACAACTATTACCTCGTATCACAGAGAGGCATAATAAAATAGTAAAGAGAGTAAAAGAGGCAGCAAGCAGACGTTGGGACATTGTGTCTGAAAATCAATACGTTCATGGCACGAAACTCAAACCAGATCTAATACTTGCAAAAGAGGATCAAGCGCTTATTATTGACGTTGCATGCCCATTTGACGAGGGAATAGAAAAGTTTAACAACGCCAGACAGGCAAAAATACAGAAATACAAGCCACTGATCAACACACTTTCCTACAAATACAAATCAATTGAGGTAGGCGCGGTTATTGTTGGATCGTTAGGGTCATGGGATCCCAAAAATGACAAAATTCTTGCTAGAGTGTGTACCAGGAAGTACCTCAAACTCATGAAAAAATTGATAGTATCGGAAACGATCAGGTCATCCCGGGACATATTCTATGAACACGTGTCTGGTGTCCAACAAATTGATTATAGAAGCAGGCAAAACCGTCAAAGTGGAAGAAGAAGTATTATCCAAGCTGACTCATCTCTTCCACCGGTAGGTCCTGCTGATACTAATTGCGCTGTTGCCGACTTAATAGCGAGTGCTAGTGCATTGTCTTCAATACCGCCTATGCCGGAAAATGCAACTCAATTGTCAAACGTTGAGGAAAATTACTATTCAGAAGAAGTATCACAATCACCTAACCTAATTGATTTCACTGATGATCCTAACATCTGTCTAGATAATAACTTTCCCGCGTTCGAATCAGTTGGAACCCACTGTGGTCATAGGTACTGTAAGGAATCATTCTGCAGGCACACGAAAAAGCATCCATATGCAATTGTCAGTGTTAAGGCGGTTAGGGACCATCATGCACAATTTGCTCCCCATACCTTAAGGAACAATAATAATAATACAACTGTTGCTCCTCCCACATCTACATCAGGAGAGATACAAACCAATCAATCTGAAACTCTTGTAATTGTAGATAATTCTGGACAAACCGCTCAATCTGAAACTCTTGTAATTGCAGATAATTCTGAACAATCTAATGAATTAGAGAATAACATAGCAAAAACCACTGAACTCTGTGCTCACACTGAGGGAACAACTACTTCATCTGACAAAAACATTTCAATAATAATGAATGATAATTCTGATAGTGACACAACTCCTCCAATATCTCCTGTGAATGTAAATAATAATGTGGACAATTCTGGGGTTGATAGCGACTCTGTCGGGTTAGTCAGTAATAACGATAGCACTAATGTAAATAATTCTGTGAAATCAAATGTTAATCAAATAAACTCTCAAAATATGGTTAATGACTATGTAACTTTAACAAGAACAATTACTAGCGACTCTGATGAGGATAGTGATCCTGGGAAACTCATAATTGATGAAACAATTAACAATGATAATGTAAATAATAAAATTGTTAACTCAAATAATCTTGTAAATACAACTGTAAATAACTACTCTAATTCTGCTGTAAATAGTAATACTGTTCCAACTATTGTTCGCGATGATAGGTGCATTTGTTCTGTTCTACCTTGCAATTGTAATGCTGCATACATGTGCTGTAAAACCTGTAAAGAATTACCATGCATTTGCTATATTAATAATCCTTCTTTTATAGGTAAACAAGCAGTAAAATGCTATCTTTGCAGATATGAAAGTTGCATTTGCCAAAATAACAAGGCGTGCTCTGCCCCATTGGTGGGCGATAAACAATGCAATTGCTCTTCTTGCCAGTCGGGTCGTTCTGCATCACAGCCTATTCAAAAATCTAATTGCTCCACCCAGCCTAGTAACGATTTAAAACTCTGTGCTGATAACATTAATAACTCATCTAGTGCTGGTATTCTGTTTTCAAGTGCTCAATTCCAAATTGCCCATGAGAAATTCAGCTTTAACAATGAATTCTCATCTCTTCCAAATTTAAATTCTGCTGCTTTAACTAACTCCTCCCCTAACTCTCAGCACACTCCCCCTCAGGTTTCATCTCTCTCGACTGGCTTAAATCTTCCTCCGGACATGCTTTGCAGTGATGCACTGGCACTGTTCCACCATTTTAGAGCTAATCCCATTAAAAAACCCAACATTAATTCGGATACTGTTCGTAAGAATCCTAAATCATGCAATATGCAGTTACGTAACAGATCCATGAGCACTAAATCTACTAATTCTGCGTGTGTGAATGCTTCTAACAACTTGGGGAATGAATGTCTTGATGAGTGCCTTACTTCTAAAGGTCTATCCCCACTTCCTTTATTTTATAAATTAAATGACCAGGGAACGAGCACGCAAGTAGATGGTTGATCACGCCCCTGGGCGTGAACCCGTCAATGATCCTGCAGCGATGAATTCCCACTTTTTTTTTGCTGTTTTTGCTTTCCTAGCTAAAAGATGATAATTATCTTGGCAACCAGAGATGTTTAATCTCTTTCTCTTCCATACTGTCCTATCTTAGTAGTAATTGCGATGTTTGTTTTATTAGTAACTGTTCCTAACAGTTTGTAAATTCTTTTCTTTTTTGCTGTGAATAGATTCATGATGATAGAGCTAAGCTGGAAGTATTTCTATAATACGTTGATTGCCATGCTCATACTCTAACTGAAATCTGTTCTTATCAGCTTAATATCTGATACGGGGAGCATTGCTCTCCTTCGATATTAAACTAATTTTTGAACAGAGGTTCGCGGTCCGGAATTTATTCCGCCCGAGCCACGGGTCGACCCGATATCGCACTGCATTCGGGATTTTTCGGCCCACAAAATAATAAGAAAAGACAAACAACAACAAGAAATTGTTGTTCACTTTACATATAAAGCTGATAAGAACAGATAAATATTTTAACTGTTACTGAAAAACATCAAAACCGCCTTACCACACACAAGGCTTCATCTGCAGAAAAAAAAAAAAAAAAAAAAAAAAAAAAAACGACAGAGGATTTTTGATTAGTCTCTTACTTGCAAACACGCAATTCCGGGCTACGCTACTTTCCTTATACACTACAGAACAGATACTACTGTCACTGAAAAACATCCCCATAGGCTTACTGCACACAGGACGGCATCTGCAAAAAAAATTTTTTTTGGAAGAGGGTCTTTGATATATTATTTAAAACACCCTCCCTCACTTTTGAGTGCATGTAGGTTGGTCTGTCAGACCATTTGCAGTTTTCTTGTGTCTAATAATACAAATCATTGAAAAAAAAAATGATCAGCAAAGGGAAAAAAAAATGTTCTTCACTTTATATATCAATTTGATAAAAACAGATTGGATTGGAAATATATTAATTGTTACTCAAAAAAAAATCCCCGTCTGCTTACTGTACAGAAGGCGTCACCTGGAGAAATACATTTTCTTTCTGTTAGGTCTTTAATTTGTAAACACTTAACTCCAGGTTATGTCACTTTCCTTATACATTACTGACATCTTAATTGTTACTTGAAAAGATCCTTGCATGCTTACTGCACACAGGGCGGCAGCTGCAAAAATTATTTTTTTGGGAGATGGTCTTTGATTATTATTTTTTAAACACAAAGGTACTAAGCCCCTCCCTCTTCAACACATGTCGGTTGGCCTGTCAGATCATTCCAGACTTTTTGGACCAAATAATACAAATCACAGAAAAAAAATGATCAGCAAAGAAAAAAAAATGTTCTTCATTTCATATATCAATCTGATAAAAAAAGACTGACTTGAAGATATTTTAACGGTTACTGAAAAACATCCCCATCGTCTAACCATGCACAGAGTGAATCCTAAATATATTTTTTCAGTAGAGGGTCTTTCATAAAGTAGTCTTTCATTTTCAAATACTCGATTCCAGTCGAATCAGGCATGTCGGTTATGCAAAAAAACCACCATTTCAAACCCTCCCACACCAGCAGTTTATTTTTTTTAGTTAAATTATTTTATTTATTTATTTACAGTTCAAATGAAAATAAAATATACTAAAAAATGTACTTACTTAAAAAATGCACACACAAATTTTGTGCAACTGCCACATGAAGAAGGGGGAAAAAAAAACTAATAAAATAAATTCTTACAAAATAAGTTGATGATTCTGGATAGATTAGTCTTTATTTTAAATAGTTATTTGCTACCTAATTAAAAAAAAAAAAATTTCAAGCCCTCTTTTGTTTTAAACATGGCAAATTGGTATCCTCAGCAGCAGGTTTGCCAATAAAATGAATTGGGCTACCCAATGTTTCAACCAGGTGTACACACGGCTGAAGTATTCTTTTCCCCGACATATCTGATGAGGAGGGGAAAAAAAGCACAGACGTACACCCCCCACTGTACACGGGTAGTTTAAATAATAAATTTAAAAAAAAATCGGGGAGAAAAAATATATACATGCTTAACTTAAATACTATATTTACATAGAATTAGTTTGACGTCAATTAAGAGAAGATTAGTAAGATATTTCATTCTGTAGAACTCGTGAAACAAGAACTAAATTGAAGTAGAAAGTAAATATTATTAGGGTGAATTATGCAGCGAAAATAAACAATAAGTAAAAGAAAACATCATTATTAAATGGAAAACCTACATTTATTAACGAAAAACAATGTAAAACATCTACAAATAAAGCCTAAAGCAGTTTAAAAAAAAAAAAAAAAAAACGTTGAAAACGAAACAATCTACGCTGCTTAGAGAATTTTAAACACGCATACCACAGCGGTAAACAAAAATAAATAAAAGCGGACGTCGAGAGGAAAGAAGTTAAATCGGTATGCTTACTCTAAAACAATTAAATAATATTAATTAAATTCTTATAAAGAATTTAACAATAAGAAAATCAACGACCGACAGAATATCCGCCATTGAAAATGGTAGTGTCAGTGACTTCAAATCGAATACAATCGATTTTCATCAGATGGTGTTTATTAAATATATTTATCAATAATTATTGAAAAAAATTATCCACGTGTCTCCAATTAATATTGTATGCATTAATTAGCATAACGTAATAAATTACTAAGCTTTTAACTATACAGAAGAAAACAAACACATTTAAAAAAATACGGTAACCCTGAACTGCGCCAAACGGAATATTGTGTGCCAACAAGGAAATGATTGGTCAATCCTGTGGAACGGGTGCGCAAATAACGAATGCGCAGTAGGTAGAAAAAGAATCTTAAAAATTAAATTTCCCAAATATTAAAATAAATGAATAAATAATTCAATATAAAAATAGATAAATGCATGTGACGATTTCGTAGCCTACAAAATATAACAGGAACGTAATTCGAACGCGAATAATACGCAGCGAGACTGTTTGAAATATTGAACATGCTCTATAAATAATAATAATAATAATAATAATAATAATAATAATAATAATAAAATCCTAAATAAAAATTTACGAATTAATGAAAAATAGTTTATACATATTTTTTCCGTTCTGCCAGTATTCGAATTTTTATTTAATCGAAGTTACAATAGTTATCCAATAGTGGCAACGTCATTTAAAACAGTTAAACGGACTTTTCAAAATCGAAGACCAAAGGCATTTTATCTACGATATTTTTATGGAATGATGAATATAATTTTTATTAGTGTATAAAAATGCTACGAAAGTTCACAATCTTCGATCTTGTAACTATATAATTGTTCTTTCTCTTCAAGGTCTTGCTCTTCGAGGCTCTTCAGTATAAAATTAAGCACACTGATACTGCATATGTTTACTTTCGTTTTTAAACGCAAGACGAAACTTTATGAAAAGATTTTTGAAAAAGAACCTTGAATCAAAAGAAATTTATCGGCGAATTTAACCTTCTATTTTAAAGTCATCGGTACCTTTACCTGGAATATCCTAAAATAACATAAAAACAAATACTTATTTCGCCAAGTTATGTTTTTTTTTTATACGGTTTACTATTACGTTTACAATTCCTTACTTACCGTTTTCCATTGATTTATACGTTTTATACCTACATTTTTTAATAACGTGAATTTACCTATATTATTCACAACTAAAAAGAAATGGCACATCTAGTATTTGTGGAGAATTAAATAAGAATCATGCACTTGTGACATCATAATTCACTTTTATATTTTAACAGAATAATAAGGCTACTATAATTTGTGACACATGGCTGTTATCATTATTTTTTTACGTGTGAAGTTTTCGCTGTGGTACTCTATTGTGAAATTTGGTCATTTTTGAAATTCAATATTTGAAAAACGGCATAATCAGTGGATTTGAAATTTATATCAAGAAAAATACAATTTTTTACCTTTCTGACAAATACTTTTCGAGCAATTAATTTTTTTAGTAACTTCAAATGTATCATTTTCTGAGATTAATCTGTGGCAACGATTAGCAAAAATCCCAGTCATCAGCAACGCATAGCTTTTTATTAAAGAGGATAATAAAATGAAAGCACCAGAAAGTATAAAGGTGTGGCTTGAACCAACACCCCAGTGGCAGATCTTCAAGTGTCTGCAATGCTAATAATGTTTTCAAAAATTAGTCTGCAATACGCAACATATCATATAAATCTTTTCTTGCTGCTGTTGTAGTTGTAGTGCTAATTAATTAAGGCATCAGCATTTATCTGCCTTTCTGAGTAAAAAAAAATTCTGAAATTCACAGCAAATATTCTGAAAGGTTACAGCAGAGGGGGGAGGGGAGAAAATCCCCTCTCGGCAATAATTTTTCTTGTTGCAGGTCGGATTAACTCTGCTTTTGATTCCAGTCGATTTCAGGCTGAGTGTAATTCTTGAAAATTTGGTTCGGGTTAACCCGATTTTTCAAAAGTTAGTTCAGTATATTGTTCCAGATTACGCACAGGGACCAACGCTATCATTATAAGTAATTTTTCTTGCTAAAATAAAGTTTTTGTTCCTGTTTAATTGGGCAACAATTATAATAACGTTTATATTTGATGATTTTTTTTTCTTTCTTTCTTAATAAAGTTTTATAAAATTACGAACATTCTGCATTGTTTTTTAAAAAAAGGTAGGTGGATTTCTTTTGTTTAATTGTTAATTCAGGTGTGTCCAACTTAAAACCTGTGGAATGCAAAGCTACCACTTATTTACAAACAGTAATTTTGTAATTTAATAAGCAGAAGATTTTAGTATTGGTGCATGAAATCGTTTATAGAATTTCTTTTAATTAGCATGAATTCGTGTATTAGCATGTATAATCTGAACTATCTGCTTTTTCTTTTTTAATGGAATTAATAATTTTATAGACACATGAGTTACTCATTTTACAGTTTTTTTTTTCTTTCCCCCTTGTGTAGGAAAGATGAAATATTTTAAGAAAATGATATGAAGAATACTTGTTACCTTTCAAACATCTAATTCTTATTTTTATTTTATATATGAAAAGTTATTGAAAATCAATTTTCAGGCAAAACGGTTGAACACATCTGTATTAAAATATGTAACATAAACAAAATATCTCGAGCATGGGTGAAAGTTTTATTCCCTCTGAAAGATTTCAGTCTTTTTCATATTTCAGAAAACTAAACAAGACGTTAAAATATTAATCTAGGGTAGATGTGCCAGTAATGGGCCACCTTCAACGTTTTTGGTTTATAAAAAAATAATGAATAAAAATTCAGCTTTTTTTAATTTCATTAACATGTTTTCTTTAAATTCTAGTTTTGAATACAATAATAATATAAATTATTTATTACTTTTTGTGTGGGGTGTCCATTACTGGAATTTAGGGTGTTTTGATTTATTTCTGTTATTTACAATTAAATTTCAATTCACATTGGGAAATGTGACTATGAGCATAGTTCAATATTGTTGGTAGATTAATATAATATAATAAAAAATATGGAAGATAACAATTATAACTATTAATTTCAGTCCTGTGAAAATTTGACTTTCACCCATGATCTTCAGATGCTTCTTTCCTATAATAATCTGTGCTCACTCAATCCGAGCCAAGAAACTATAATTAACAAGGATTGCAAGAGGGAAGGGGGCAGATAACGACAATTGCTCTTACATGGATTTTAAAATTATGAAAGTTACTTTATTTTCGCAAAATAAAAGTTAAATTCTAACAGAAAAAGAGATTCTGCGCCCTCCCCTCTAATCCTGATTTCCATGTTGAAGACATTTTTGGGTCATTCCATGTCAAGGGAACGAATGACATTTAACTTACTATTTCCAATTGCTTTTGTTTTAAGAATACATGAACTACCAAAAGAGAAGATCTGAGAAATAGATTTGTTTTTTTTTAAATATCATTTTACTTTTATATAGCAAGAGTTTAAAAGTCCAAAATTTCATAATTTCTGTTGTAGTATACTGCACATAAATCTCTTTTCAGCATAGAATTGAAATATTTAAAAAAATAAGAATACAATTCTCCTCGGAATATTACAAGCTTTCTTATGATATATCGCATGATGGATTTATTTTAAATTTTAAAAGTGTATGAAATTGGTTTGTTTGTCCATCTGTCTGAGCTCTAACTCTCGTAAATATAGTCAGATAGCTTTGTAATTCATATATGTTATTGAGATTTACTGTGGCATGTTCAGTATTGAAATTGAAGTGTGTAGCATTCATGGTTCCTTTACAGGGACACTTAAAACTATTCCGTTATGATATGATCTATGGGGGAAAAATAGTTTGCAATTTGCTTTAATAATGTTATACTATTTCAAACATATTGAAATTGATATATATCACTGGGGTGTACAACAAGATGCTTACTGTTGAACATGGTACGCACAGCATTTATCATTGATTGATAAACAGGGAGACACAAAAGTGTTTGATTACAGTTACTGTTTATGAGCCATAAATGCTGGAAGTGTGTTTTCAGTTGAGGTATGTGTTTTTAAAGATAACAATTTTTGGTACTTTTCGGTTAGCTGGGTGCCATTGAAATATACTTACTTACATACATACTTACATACATATATGTGTGTGTGTTGAATTAAAATTAGAGTAAATAACATTGCATTATAGGTAGCAGTATTTTTTCTGATTTCAATTATTGTAAACCACAATCTTTTTGCTTAAATACCTACGTAACCACTATTTCTTGTTTTTAAACTTATAAATCATTTTAAAAAAATTTTCAATTATTTTGGTTTATTATTTGTTTACTTAAAAATTTTTCACGGACTTACGATCATTATTATACTTACTATATTCATCTCTATAGTGGCAAGTGGTTTTTTCCATTTTTCTCCCTTTCTATGGGAGATAGGGCTTTAAATTTTTTCTGGAATTAGCTCTGCAGTGGAATTAGCTCTGCTCACTTGACGTGAGAAGCATCACACATGTTTGTTATATCATCAAGTAGATTTTAATTCAACGTTTGCCTGTATTTTTCATTTTGTTTTACTGATTTATTAGTTATTTTGTTAATTAAAATAACAATTGCATCCTTAAACAGCAGTGCCATGATATTAAAAGCGAAAAAGCATTGAAAAAAATGTTACGATTTACAGTTATGTGCAAAGATCATCACAAACATATATTCACCAGCCGAGAGGGACAATTAAGAAAAATAATGTAAATAAATATCCAAGAATTTTTTTTTTTTTCTGTTTTCATTAATATATTGTAATTATTTTTTGGTACTTTTCAGTTAGCCGGGCGACAAATAAATCTATATACATGTATGTATGTATATACATACATACATACATACATACATACATACATACATACATACATACACATATATGTATTTTTATTTATATTTTACTAGAGCCCAGCTAACCGAAAAGTACCCCCTTGTTTTTTTTTTTTTTTTACTTACTTACTTACTTACTTACTTACTTACTGGTAGTTGACACTTTGGTGAGTGTGGTTTTTCCGAATTCTGTATATTTTATTTATTTAGATATTCCAATGGCAACATTCTTCCATTTGTTTATTTCGCGTTACAGTTTGGCAAGCAATAGTTTTCTTTTTTGTGAAAAGTGGTCAACAGGATAATGGAGAAGTACTAATTTTACTTTAAGGTTTCAATGTTCATTTGGTACTTTTCGGTTAGCCAGGCACCAGTGATACATGTACATATATAATTATATATGTATATATATACATATATGTGTATGTATATGTACATACATATATATATATATATATATATATATATATATATATATATATATGTGTGTGTGTGTGTGTGTGTATCACTGGCACCCGGCTAACAGAAAAGTACCGTTCATTTTAAGTAGGGAAATTTTCATTTAAACTGTACAAATCATGCTTTAATCCTATTTTTTCAAATTATTCACTAATGGTAAAAAGATGCCTTCTCTCTTTTTCACCACGAGTTTTTGGATTCTGAACTTGTAAGCACAACAATAAAATAACGTAACATACTTCTCAAACAAAATAAAGAAACATACTTCTCAAATGAAAAACGTAAACAAATGATAACATCACTAGATTACTGCTCTTCCTTACATTGCTGCTGCTGCATACATTTTTATGTCATTATGGCTAAAAAGTTATCTTGCACTGACTTTTACATTTGTTATGTTTGGTTTATAGTATAAATTACACAGCTATTAAATTGCAGGAGGGTCCCTCCATCGCAGTGTGGTGAAGACAGCACTCTCGCTTGAGAGCGTAGGAGACGGTTCAGCTCCTGTTAACTCCGTTGTATACTCTTTCTGGAGTTTCAAGCTGTAATTATTAACAAAAAAAAAAAAAAAAAAAAATGGCAGGGGGAGAGGGTGGGGGCACAGCAGTATTTAAAAAAAAAAAAAAAAATTGTTTACATAGAATGCAATTATCAAAATTTAGTTTTCACCATCCATAAATTGAAGTGCATAAAAATATGTATTAAAGGTATTTAAGGGACAAGTTCCAGATACTGTGCCAGTAGAATTGACGATGAATGTTTCGATGTGGTAGTTGCTTCTTTTAAAGTATATTTTTTTCTGTATATGTAATATTATGTAGATATATTTATCTACTTTGTTTGTATGTATAAATATATATATATTTTTTTTTAAATTGTAATGGCAGTTGTGAACGAGATTTTTATTTTTTTTTAATCTCTGCCTTCAAAAATATTAAAGAACAAAAAAGATTTATATAATGTGTATAACTTTTTGCATTTTACGTTGGCAACTTCTAAATTTTATGCTTTTAAGTGCTGTTTATATGAGATTTCTAAAAGTTTTTTCATATATAGATATCCTCCTGACAATAACCGTTATTTATATATATCTCTTCTTTGGTTTATTAAATATGTTTGTTTATGTATTTTCATTACTTGTTAAAGTATCAAAAATTTTGTTTTAACATCGTACTTTTTTTTAATACGGTGGAAAAACACGATTTAATATACATATGTTTATAAGTATTTAAAAAGCATGTTTTTCCGCCTTCTTGAAAAATTTTTGTAAGATGCTAAAACTGCATTTTGGTGCCATTTTGGATTTTTTCACCAATCGCACCAACTGGCACAGGATGTGGAACTCTTCCCATGTTTAAGACTGTTCTTAAAAAGTAAATAAAAATTAAAACTGAACAATATGAATTTTTCTGACACAATCACAAAGCCATTTCTATATGCGGATGAAACTTACAGATATTAACATCCAAGTGCTGTAGATTAAAATGTCATTTTTAATTTTTCTATAAAGGTACTGCACCTTGAGTTGTCATCGATCGTTTCCCAACAAATACCCTTCCCTGGCAGTCGTATCTATAACATTGGTTTAAATATAACTTTGACACCATTTTCTTAAAGATACTTAGTTTTTGTAAAAAAAATTATTTGGTTTTTCAGTATCTGAATTCTGAAACAGGATAACTGGATAGCTACAGCCCATTTTCATAACTCAGAGACTAACTTTCTAATTTGAACGGAACTAATTCCAAACATTATAATAAACTTAATAGTCACTGTCTATAACATTAAAGTGAACTTATGAGTTTCTGGAGTTTCAAGCTGTAATTATTTATTAACGAAAAAAAAAAGGGGGGGGGGGCGTCAAGACAGCAGTATTTAAAAAAAAAAAGACTGTTTACCTAGAATGCAATTATCAAAATTTTGTTTTCACCATACATAAATTGCAGTACATAAAAATTATTTTGGTCAATTTTATGTACGGATGGTATTTTTAAATTTGAGAACAGAGTAATTATACACAGTAAACTCAATAAAAACAACATTTTTGATGGGAATTTTCTTTCTGTTTTTTTTTTTTTTTTTTTTAAACCTGTAATTTATTCGAATTTTTGTTTAAACTGTTCAGTATTAGGTAAAAGGGCCGAATAGTAGCTGATTATTCGTCACATTTCTAATATAGAGTCGAACTTCAGAAAGCTGAAATAGGGGCTCCTGTTTTGAAGCCTTGAAACAGTTGCATGCTAAAATCATTTCCAATGTGTATGCATTTTTTAAAAATTGTTTAATACATAATATACATATCTAACACCCCAATTTCTACAGAACTACTTCCATTTAACAAATTTAACTTTCTTAAGTTCATCTGTAGCATTTCATTGCTGTGATGTACAGATAACTACCACTATTTCCGAATAGTAACTTCAGCAATTTATTATTATTTTGAATTCTAAGATTTGCTACGATTCCCAGTCCTTGAGCAAGTAGTCCGGTAGTCTTTTATAAGTTGTTTGACAAAAAGCACTCTCATTCCCCCCCCCCCCCCCCCCCCCCTCTTTCGAGGTTTTTTTTTTTTTCTATAACTACAGCCCATTTTCATAACTCAGCAACTAACTTTTTAATTTGAAAGGAACTAATTCCAAACATTATAATAAACTTAATAGTCACTGTCTATAACATTAAAGTGAACTTATGAGTTGTGTATACCACTCTTTTCGAATAATAACTTCAGTTTTTTTTTTTTTTTTTTTCATTTCTGAGTATCTCCGGTTCTGAGACACTTCCAATCACAACACGGTTTAGCTCTTTTGAATCATCATCGAGAGCACTTACCAATTTCAGTTCTGCATTTCACCAGCAGGGGGGGGGGGCACTTTCCTATCTCTGGTTCTATGGGTCCGATGACGCTGGGGTTCGGCTCATTGTACTCGACATCAAGAGCACGTACCGATTTTATTTTGGATTTTCACCAGCAGGGGGCGCTTTCCTATATCTGGTTCGGACCAAAAGGAAATGGGGTCAATATTCTCAAACCGGAACATGATAAAAAAAAAAAAATTGTTAAAAAGATTTTTTTATTTAATTTTTTAAAAGATTGCTAAAATTACTTCATTATTTTTCCTTTTAAAGGAGAATTATCTGTTTCCCTTTAGGTAGAGGTTTAAAAGATTTAGTAGTCTCATTTGATGACCACGATCTGGATATATGCAAAATTGTGTTCTGCCAATCATTTCTTTAAAAATTTTATCCAGATCTCTCGAATGTTCATATTTTTTGTAGACAATTTTGATTTTATATTTTTTTCTGTTGAGATTAAGTGTATTTGATTTCAATAAGTCATTATGTCGCTGACAGAATGTTGCACCATCTGTATTTTGTCGACATATCTTTCCGTCCTCGGTAGTAAATGGTCATACATAGTTTTCTTTTTGTTACTTATATTAGATCTACAGATTTTTATATACATATACATATGAGTTTACATTACAATGGAAGATCTTTATAATGCAATTCTCCATATAACGCACAACTTCTCAGATGTAAACTATAGATTTTCAGCTAAGAAACACCCGAATTCTTACATTATAAATAGTTCTAGAGGACTAAATCTGATACATTAATTTAACTTTATATCCTCAATTCAGATTACTGAAAAAATTGCTATGATTTGATACAGGTATGTTTGCACAATGTTTATAAAGTAAATTTAACAATGTGTGGAATGATCAATATTATGCAAAAAATTATAATCTGCACAACTCCTGGTAATAAAGAATGCAATATAAAGATACTGTAATGTATTTTGGTATGCTTCAAACATATTTGGCCATGTTTTACAAGCTAAATTTAATGATGTGTGAAATGTGATCTATATAGCGCAAAATTCTATGTAACGCACAACCTCATATTGTTAGGTTTATGTTATAAAGATCTTCTACTGTATATTGATCCCAGTTGCGTCTTTCACAATTTTTTTTTCTTTTTGTAATATATTTGATATTGCCATTTTTACACTTAATTCTGAGAACTAACTAGTTTTGCAGCATGAACTGCGAATTATTAAAAAAAAAAAAATGAAAAGAACAGAAAAATATCCGTTATTTTGATATATAAAATTAGTGTTTTTCTATAATCTCTTTTGAAACATAACGGATATTTTTTTGTAAGGAACCTCATCTATACACACAAACACATGTTTAAAATGCATGCATAGAATAGCAAACACATTCTTTCATTCATACATAAAGTGGCAAACAGAAATACTCACCGTTTGTTCTTCAACCGTTCATGGAGGCAGGAACACAATATTTCTTAGTCAGTCAACTCCGACTTCAATCAAATAACAGAAACATCATACTCTCTTATTTATTTTTTTCTGAAGGGAAACTTCGACCCAAACTGCTGAACACTACACACAGCATTTCGAGACAAAGTTCACTTTCAGAAGTGTTCTATTAAGCTACTATAAGTTACTCCCGCCGTCGACTCGATACAGAGAAACAACAAAACCTAAAAAGAAAACAAAAATCAGGGGTAATCAGAATATACACATAAGAAATATAACATAGCAAATAAAGAATCAATCGAAGAACAAACCTTCCAGTCAAAGGACGAGTCTCACGACACACACACACACACACACACACACACACAAACAATCAGAACACGGTAACACAGCAGAAAGCTTTAAAAAAAAAGACAACGAAAAGTCGACAAATCTTCCCGTCAGAGAACAGAAATTTTCAAGAGAGAAAGCAGTCTAATCAGAACACAGGAACGGACTAGAAGTTTAAAAATTAAAATCGAAACACAAATCTCAAAGCAGAAAGACAACCAGAACAGAACTTTTAAAACAAAATCTAGACAGAGAAGCGCACACAATCAGAACACGGGAACACATAAAAGCTTAAAAAAAACAAAAGACAAGGAAATGTCGACAAATCTTCCTGTCAGAGGACAGAAATTTTTAAGAGAGAAAGCAGTCTAATCAGAACACGGGGACGGACTAGAATTTTAAAAATTAAAATCGAAACACAAATCTCAAAGCAGAAAGACAACCAGAACACGGGAACAAACAGAACAGAACAACTTTTAAAAACAAAATCTCGACAGAGAACACACAATCAGAACACGGGAACACATCAAAGCTTAAAAAAAAAAGACAAGAAAATGCCGACGAGAGTCGACAAATCTTCCTGTCAGAGGATGAGTCTCAATAGATCAGTTGTCTCCTTCGAGACGAAACGATAGGTTGTGTTTTAGTGTGCTCCGTAAAGATGGAAGGCTAAGGCGCGACCCAGGCCCGTGGGACGGGCGCACCCGGATGTTTCTTGCTTGGGAATGTACCAGCTCCAGTTTAAGGTAAGTTGCATGTTTTTCCGATAATTATTTCTCAAGTTATGAGCATTTTAAGTTTTTAATTAGTCAATTTAGCAGCTTCTTGACCTCCGCCAGTTACTGTATCTTGTATTTTGTAATTATTGGATAATTTTAGGCATCCCACTTTAGTTTTTAACCATATATGCTGTTACTAAAGTGTCCCCATGACATCTAGCATCTCATTAACTTGTTTATTCATTTATTTAATGTCCCATTTAAGCTAATTAATAGCAGACTTGCCTCTTTCAACATGTTTACTTTGATTTGACATCTGTTTAATTATATTTAATTGACTTGCTGACTGTAATTTAATAAAGTATTGGATAGCCAAGTTCGCCAGCTTCAAGTAGATATCTGAGTTTCCACATTGTGCCGAGTATTTACTGAGCAATTCACTAATTAGCTCTCTAAGAGCCTTATAATTTTTTTTTTTTTCACCTCCCGAACACGTGGTTCTACGGCTCACATGCGATATTCTAAAGAATTGGGATATATATTAGAATATGTATCCCAAGCACGCAGGTGCATCTCCAGTAAACGGGGTTCTCCCATCCGTCCGCATGAGCCGTAGGACCGCGTGGTCGCTGGCCATCAACAGTTTCAGTGTTTCTCTTTCAGCTAGCATTACCAATTAATAAAATCAACTAACGAAGGGACTTGGAAAAAGTTATTTAAAATTATACTCTGCAAGTAATCTCAAGCCAATCTCAGACATCAATACTCATATTTAATAAAATCTTTTTATTGTTCTGTAATTAATTGATGTATATAGTATTGAGGGATCCCCGGGTGTAGGGGACATAATTGAGTAATCTATTGTTTATGAAGTGTGTGTTTATAATTAACTGTTACATCCTGTTAATGGCTTACTACATATGTATGCACTGTTTTATAATTATTAATTATCCTAATTGCAATCTATTATAACCTGTATATATATTATTACTACTATGGTTCTCAAATCTTAAGTGTAATCCTTATACGTCAAACTGCCAACTCATTAATATCTTGGGATTTACCTGTAAATTTTTAATTTATCTTAATTCCCCATTTACTCAGTTAATTAGGCTCCTAGGGCTTAATTAAAAAACTTCACTAAATGCACCTGGGGTTTTTCGGCATGGGGCGTCCATTGGGACCCTCAGTTTTGCTGTAAGTATAAGGGGGGCCATTCTAGGGGGGCCGGGGGGGGGCCCTTCGAATTCTAGACTGTTTCGCCCCGAGTTTGGACTCTTTCAACTCAGATTTTAATTTGCATCGTATCTATGACTCCCTTATAATTATATATCAATCAGATATGGTATTAATCCAACTTTAATTATAATATTACTATAATATTACAAAGTTTTTCTATCTATTAATTAAATTTCCCTCTAACTCAGTTAATTCATCTCCTAGGGCTTAATTAAAAAACTTCATTAAATGCACCTGGGGTTTTTAGGCATGGGGCGTCCATTGGGACCCTCAGCTTAGCTGTAAATAAAAGGGGGGCCATTCTAGGGGGGCCGGGGGGGGCCCCTCCGAATTTCAGCCTGTTTCGCCCCGAGTTTGGACTCTTTCTACTCAGTTTTTAATTTGCATCGCATCTCTGACTCCCTTATAATTATATATCAATCAGATATGGTATTAATCCAACTTTAATTATAATTATACTATAATATTACAAAGTTTTTCTATCTATTAATTAAATTTCCCTCTAACTCAGTTAATTCATCTCCTAGGGCTTAATTAAAAAACTTCATTAAATGCACCTGGGGTTTTTAGGCATGGGGCGTCCATTGGGACCCTCAGTTTAGCTGTAAATTAAAGGGGGGCCATTCTAGGGGGGCCGGGGGGGGCCCTCCGAATTTTAGCCTGTTTCGCCCCGAGTTTGGACTCTTTCTACTCAGTTTTTAATTTGCATCGCATCTCTGACTCCCTTATAATTAAATTTCAATCAGATATGGTATTAATTCAACTTTAATTATAATTTTACTATAAAAATTACAAAGTTTCTCTATTTAATAACTAAATCCCACTCTAGCTCAGTTAATTTATCTCCTAGGGCTTAATTTAAAAACTTAACTAAATGCAGCTGGGGTTTTTCGGCATGGGGCGTCCATTGGGACCCTCAGTTTAGCTGTAAGTATAAGGGGGGCCGTTCTAGGGGGGCCGGGGGGGGCCCCTTCGAATTTTAGCCTGTTTCGCCCCGAGTTTGGCCTCTTTCTACTCAGATTTTTATCGGCATCGCATCTTTGACTTCTTTATAATTATATATCAATCAGATATGGTATTAACTCAACATTAATTATAATTTTAATATAATTTTACAAAGTTTTTATAACAATTAACTTACTTCCCCTCCGACTCGGTCAGTTTCTCTCCTAGGACATAAAATTAAAACGTCACCAATTGCACCCGGGGTTTCTTGACATGGGGCGTCCATTGGGACCCTCAGTTTAGTTGTTTAAAATTATAATCTGCAAGTAATCTCACGCCAATCTCAGACATCAATACTCATATATATTAAAATCTTTTTATTGTTCTGTAATTAATTGATGTATATAGTATCGAGGGATCCCCGGGCGTAGGGGACATAATTGAGTAATCTATTGTTTATGTAGTGTGTGTTTATAAATAACTGTTACATCTGTTAATGGCTTTCTACATATGTATGCACTGTTTTATAATTATTAATTATCCTGATTGTAATTTATTATAACCTGTAACACTATTATTACTACTTTGGTTCTTAAATTATAAGTGTAATCCTTATACGTCATGCTGCCAACTCATTAATATCTTGGGATTTACCTGTAAATTTTTAATTTTTCTTAATTCCCCATATTCTCAGTTATTTAGGCTCCTAGGGCTTAATTAAAAAACTTCATTAAATGCACCTGGGGTTTCTCGGCATGGGGCGCCCATTGGGACCCTCAGTTTTGCTGTAAGTATAAGGGGGGCCATTCTAGGGGGGCCGGGGGGGGCCCTTCGAATTTTAGACTGTTTCGCCCCGAGTTTGGACTCATTCTACTCAGTTTTTAATTTGCATCGTATCTATGACTCCCTTAAAATTATATGTCAATCAGATATGGTATTAATTCAATTTTAATTATAATTTTACTATAATATTACAAAGTCTTTCTAACTATTAACTAAATTTCCCTCTAACTCAGTTAATTCATCTCCTAGGGCTTAATTAAAAAACTTCACCAAAGGCACCTGGGGTTTTTAGGCATGGGGCGTCCATTGGGACCCTCAGTTTAGCTGTAAATATAAGGGGGGCCATTCTAGGGGGGCCGGGGGGGGCCCCTTCGAATCTTAGCCTGTTTCGCCCCGAGTTTGGACTCTTTCTACCCAGTTTTTAATTTACTTCGCATCTCTGACTCCCTTATAATTATATTTCAATTAGATATGGTTTTAATTCAACTTTAATTATAATTTTACTATAATATTACAAAGTTCCTCTATCATTTAACTAAATTCCCCTCTAACTCAGTTAATTTATCTCCTAGGGCTTAATTTTAAAACTTCACTAAATGCACCTGGGGTTTTTAGGCATGGGGCGTCCATTGGGACCCTCAGCTTAGCTGTAAGTATAAGGGGGGCCGCTTTAGGGGGGCCAGGGGGGGGGTCCTTTCGAATTCTAGCCCGTTTCACCCCGAGTTTGGTCTCCTTCTGCTCAGTAATTTATTAGCTTCGCATTTTTGACTTCATTAGAACTAGATTTCAATCAGTTAAAGATTTAATTCTACTTTAATATTATTTTCACTTTAATTTAACGAAGTTTTTCTAACTTTTAACTATTTCCCATCTAACTTGGTTAATACCATTCCTAGGGCTTTATTTAAAAACTTCACTAAAGCACCTGGGGTTTCTCGGTATGGGGCATCCATTGGGACCTTCAGTCTAACTGTGAGTATAAGGGGGGCCGTTCTAGGGGGGCCGGGGGGGGGTCCCTTCGAATTTTAGCCAGATTTGCCCCGAGTTTGGTCTCCTTCGGCTCAGCTATTAACCTGCTTCTCAATTCTGTCATTAACATTATTTATATTGTTCAGTTAGGGATCATAATAGGACCTCCATCTTTTTCAAGCAGTGTGTATAACCCTTTTGGTACAAATTGTACTACTATGTGTTTTCAGGTTTGCCCAGCCAACAGCCACCAACAGGTAAAAGTGTGTTCTTTTAAAGTGCTTATGTATGTAGTATTTATGTATTTATTTATACGGTACACCATACTCGTAATTACAACAGAGCAACTCAACAGCCCGGTTAGGTTCCCACGTAGGTTAATCATACCTTGCAGTCAGCCAGTCTAGCCTCGGCGGAGGCCTTAACTCCATTAATTCATTAACCAAATCCCCAACAATTCTCACATGCAACTTTTTGGTGCACCCATGCAATATCCGTCTGGGGGCCCCGAGCCCGTGGTCTAAAGCGAATTTTGATTGTTATAAGGAAAGTGATAAAGAGAAAAAGACACGACATGGCAAATAACAAGGTAACACGGGAACTAACAAAACCCAAAAACAGCCCACCAACACTAACAAACAAAGAAAAAGAAAAAACAAAAGCACAGAAAACAGTTCCAAACTCAGCAGGGCTAAAAGCAACACCCTTGAAAAGATCAGACAGAAGCGGTTCGAGCGGCAAAGATGCACCCGAGGGGCCACAGAAAAGGACACAGAAACAAGACAAGGAAGAAACAAAGAGAGGTGGGAGATCCCAAATAGAAGAAGAAGATATTGCAAGTGACACAGAAGATGAAAAAGAAGACGACGAAGTAATATTGGAAGAAGAACTAAACGAAGATGAAGCGAAGAACAAAGCCGAAAATGAAGAACTAAAGAACCTTAGAACAGACCTACTGGATTTCTGCGCAGAAGTAGATATAGGGAAGAAACAAACACCAGAAGCGGAAAAAGGAACGAAGGCATTATTCTATCTCCAGAAAATGCAACATAAAAGCACCAGAATCCCAGTAGCAACGAAGGAAGAGATAGACAGAGTAGTGGGAATCCTGTTCGAATGCATCACAGAACTCGAAATCAAACTACACAGATCGGAAGCTAGAGCAGAAGCCATGGAGGAAGCACTGACTAACATCATAGCAAAGAAAGGAACAGAGCAGACAGGTAAGCCAATCGGGGAGGCGGCGGTCGCTGAGACCAGACCAAGACCCCCAAGGGGGTATGCGGAGGCGGTTATGGCGGCCACCTCCACCCTGATCATTGAAGCAACCACAGACAGGGACGCCGAAGAAATTGAAAGACAAGTGACGGAGACCACCAAAGAACATCATGAAGGGGTCAACAAGCTGAAGAGAATAAGAAAAGGAGTGAAACTAATCTGTGAAAATGAAAAGGAAGCTGCAAAGATCAAAGAAGTCATCAGAAGTAACAAGGAAGCCAGCGAGGTAATGAAAATCAGAAATGGAAACATCAGAAGAAAGAAGATCATGATCTTCCACGTCCCACCACATGTAACAGAAGAACAAATCCAACAAAGAATCAGGAAGACCCTAGGACTGGGACCCAACTACAGTGAGGACGCGGTCACTCTGCATAGGCAGGTGACCTCCCGAGAGGGAGCAAGGCACCAACCGGTACTTCTCCCTGAACCCCTGGCAGATTACTTGCTAAGGGCGAGAACGATCTGCCTGGGGCTCAGGGACTGCCCCATAAAACAGTATATCAGTGTAACGCGATGCCACAAATGCTTAGAGTATGATCATGTGGCAGCGCGTTGCGAGGGAACCCAGAGGTGCTCTCACTGTGCGGGGGACCACCTGTACACAGAGTGCAAAAACAAGCGTCCCTGCTGCGTTGCGTGTACGGCCTACAACAACATCAACAGGACCTGGCTCCGCACCAAGAAGAATACGGAACACCCGGCCAACTCGAGTGCATGCTGGGTGTATCGACATCTGCTGCAGATCCGGCAACTTCAGTCGGACAAGGGATTGCCATTAGCAAAAATACAGGAAGTGTTGCAGGGAAGGGTATCCATCAACACTTTCAATGGTGGTAAGCTAAGGCTAGTGACATACTCAAGTCAAGACTTAGAAACTAGAAGTAAACAAGAGACAGAAAGACGAAGGCACCATGCATCCAGATAACACAAATAGAATCACGCGCTCACAGAGCGCCAAACACAGCCAAAACAACACGATGGATACCCAACAAAATACACACTCAGGCGATGGGACAAATAACATGCAAATAAACCAAACAGACACACTAAGCTTAATACAGATAAACTTACACGGAGGCAGTAGAGCCACAGACACATTAGCGGGTTATGTCGCAGCAAACAAAATACAGATAGCATTACTTCAGGACTACCACCAAAACAAAAAAACGGGATACATAACAGGCTTTAAACCAGAAAACTGGAACATAACCAAAACAGACAACAATAAATCAGCGATCATAACCAGATTAGGCACAAAACCCATAACGATACTAACAAAAAACTACACGACAGCAATAAAACTAGACAATAGGGATAAAACTTTCACAATAATAAATACTTATGCACCGCCACTGGCAGACTTCTCTGAAGTCCTAAAAGAAATTGAAGATGCACTTCAAAAGGCAGAAGGAGAGGTGTTGCTAGTGGGGGATTTCAACGCTCACTCAACAGCATGGGGATACGACGATATTGATCATAGAGGGCGGGAACTGACAGATTTCCTCCTGCAGCACTCACTGTTCGTCCACAACCCACCAGACGCACCACCCTCTTTCAGAACAATGCGAGGGAAAAACAAGGACGGCTCAGTCAAGGAACTGAAAGGCTGGCCGGACCTCACAATAACATCAGTCAGACTAGGAAACGAAATTAGTGATTGGCATGTCAGTGATGACGTCTCACTCAGTGACCACCGGTACATCAAATTCAAACTTAAAAACTTCGAAAATATAGACTATCAAAGACACGGACTTCAAACAAAAATAGGGAAACATGCGAAATTTGAGAAACACATTAGGAAAATCAGAAACACATACATCAAAGAACTCCAAAAAGCTAAAACAGAAGACCAGCTAGATAGCATAACCCTCAGATTACAAAATGAAATCACAACAATAGCCTTCACATGCTACAAGAAAAAACGCACACCCGAGGTCACTGCCCCACCGTGGTGGACGGACGAAATCAAAACAGCAAGAAACAAGGTTAGGGCACTCAGGAGGAAATACCAAAAACAACAGGACGAGACACTAAAAATACAACAACATATAATATTTAAAAAGGAAAGGGCAAAACTAAAAAAACTAATCAATAAAACCAAATCAAAGACATGGAAAGAATACTGCAGTAAAATAACAGAAACATACGGTTCACAATACAAGAATGCTAGTGACAAAAGGTCCGGCCCGGTTAAATTAGTAAATGTGCTCCCCCCTAACAAATCAATAACTATCAAGGACACGCTAACTCACTTCCTAGAAAACTTATATATAACAGACAAAGATATACCACATACCCTGACCAAAACAGATAGTAAAAAGAACCCAAATCCACCGGTTGTATCGAAGGCAGAGCTAAATAGAATAATAAGAAACATAAAACAAAACAAAGCCCCCGGCTTCGATTTCATAGATTACAACTTAATAAAAAGAATAAATAATGCAGCACCGCAACTCTTGTTGACACTCCTTAACACCTGCCTTCGCTTGGAGTACTTCCCCAAATCATTCAAGTTAGGCATAGTAGTTCTATTCCATAAACCAGGCAAAGATCCGACAAACCCAAAAAATTACAGACCAATCTGCTTACTACCAGCACTAGGGAAAATGTTAGAAAGAATCATACACGGCAGAATAAACCATCACTTACATATAAATAATTACTGGAGTGACAAACAGTATGGATTTAAGCAAGGAATATCAACAGAACATGCATTAAACAATTTACTAAAAACAATACAAGAAGATAAAATTAAAAAATACCAAACACTCCTCATAGCCATGGACATTAAAGGGGCCTTTGACAACATACGCTGGCCAACACTGATAAATAACCTAAAAGACTCTCCCTGCCCAGATTACTTGGTAAATTGGGTGGTGAGCTTCCTACAAAACAGATACGTCTCACTAGAGGAAAACGGGATTAAAATAACAAAACAGACATTCGGCGGTTGTCCTCAGGGAAGTTGTCTTGGCCCGCTTCTATGGCTATTGATTGCAGAAACAGCACTAAAAAAATACTGGGGTAAACACGTTAGAATACAGGCATTTGCAGACGACTTCATTATTATTTTAAAAGGTAGAACAAAAGAAAAACTAAGAAGACTAGCAAACAGAATACTCAAGGAGTTTAACGACTGGATAGAGGGAAATAGCTTAACACTAAATAAGGAAAAAACAGAACTACTATACCTCAACAGGGGACACACAAGAAACCTACCGACACAGAATACAAATATTATAGAGGGAATCGAATTAAACGGCCAGGTCCTAAATGTTAAAGAACAGATAAAATATCTAGGAGTGACACTACATAAAAACCTCAACTGGATACCACACTGCCAAGCACAAACAAGTAAGGTTAGAATAAACTTTAAAAAACTCGCACACATGACAGCCAAGGGATGGGGAATAAAACCAAATATACTCAAGATCTGGTACA
>OZ007600.1:77500-97500 GCA_963931845.1 Maratus michaelseni
CCTACCACAGGTTCACCTACGGTAACCTTGTTACGACTTTTACTTCCTCTAAATGATCAAGTTCGGTCATCTTTCCGGCACGCCGCCGCGACCCGAAGGCCGCTGCGAGCGCCAGTCCGAAGACCTCACTAAATCATTCAATCGGTAGTAGCGACGGGCGGTGTGTACAAAGGGCAGGGACGTAATCAACACGAGCTAATGACTCGCGCTTACTGGGTATTCCTCGTTCAAGGAGAATAATTACAGTCTCCTATCCCTAGCACGAAGGAGGTTCATCGGGTTACCCAGTCCTGTCGGACAGGGAAAGCACACGCTGATTCCTTCAATGTAGCGCGCGTGCGGCCCCGGACATCTAGGGGCATCACAGACCTGTTATTGCTCTGTCTCGTGCGGCTAAACGCCGCTTGTCCCTCTAAGAAGAACGTCCGACGAGATTGATCGGAACGTCTATTTAGTAGGCTAGAGTCTCGTTCGTTATCGGAATTAACCAGACAAATCGCTCCACCAACTAAGAACGGCCATGCACCACCACCCACAGAATCAAGAAAGAGCTCTTAATCTGTCAATCCTTCCTGTGTCCGGGCCGGGTGAGTTTTCCCGTGTTGAGTCAAATTAAGCCGCAGGCTCCAAACCTGGTGGTGCCCTTCCGTCAATTCCTTTAAGTTTCAGCTTTGCAACCATACTTCCCCCGGAACCCAAAAGCTTTGGTTTCCCGGAAGCTGCCCGGCGTGTCATTTGAGGAACACAGCCGGATCGCTGGCTGGCATAGTTTATGGTTAGAACTAGGGCGGTATCTGATCGCCTTCGAACCTCTAACTTTCGTTCTTGATTAATGGAAACATTCTTGGCAAATGCTTTCGCAGTAGTTCGTCCTGCGACGGTCCAAGAATTTCACCTCTAGCGTCGCAATACGAATGCCCCCGTCTGTCCCTCTTAATCATTACCTCGTGTTCCGAAAACCAACAAAATAGAACCGAGGTCCTATTCCATTATTCCATGCACCATTATTCAGGCGTCGCGCCTGCTTTGAGCACTCTAATTTTTTCAAAGTAAACTTGCCGGTCACCCAAGACAACCGGTGAAGATCATCAAGAGAAACCGGCTGGCTGTTCAGAACAGGCAGTAACCACCGGTAGGCGGACCACCCGTCTGGAACTGAGATCCAACTACGAGCTTTTTAACCGCAACAACTTTAATATACGCTATTGGAGCTGGAGTTACCGCGGCGGCTGGCACCAGACTTGCCCTCCAATGGATCCTCGTTAAAGGATTTAGAGTGTACTCATTCCAATTACGGGGTCTCAAAAGAGTCCCGTATTGTTATTTTTCGTCACTACCTCCCCGTTCTGGGAGTGGGTAATTTGCGCGCCTGCTGCCTTCCTTGGATGTGGTAGCCGTTTCTCAGGCTCCCTCTCCGGAATCGAACCCTGATTCCCCGTTACCCGTTACGACCATGGTAGGCGCGTAACCTACCATCGAAAGTTGATAAGGCAGACACTTGAAAGATACGTCGCCGGGACGGGCCCGTGCGATCAGCCCAAAGTTATTCAGAGTCACCACAAGAG
This sequence comes from Maratus michaelseni, assembly GCA_963931845.1. Classification (NCBI taxonomy): domain Eukaryota; kingdom Metazoa; phylum Arthropoda; class Arachnida; order Araneae; family Salticidae; genus Maratus; species Maratus michaelseni. The sequence continues at coordinate 79,066 of OZ007600.1, forward strand.
ACGGACAGAGTCCGATTGGTTTTGGTCTAATAAAAGCGCTCGTCCCCGAAGGTCGGAGCTCTGCTGCATGTATTAGCTCTAGAATTACCACAGTTATCCAAGTAGTAAGGTACGATCCAAGGAACCATAACTGATTTAATGAGCCATTCGCGGTTTCGCCTTAATACGGCATGTACTTAGACATGCATGGCTTAATCTTTGAGACAAGCATATGACTACTGGCAGGATCAACCAGGTAGCTTCTCTGAAAGAGAAGGTTCGAATCGCCAGATCCGAATCCCGTTACGTGGACGCGCTCCCCTGCTGGAGGGAAACGCGGGTCTCGCGGCGACGGCGAGACTCCCAGTTTGGAAGGACCACTTTACGAGAGACAGAGTCGTAGCGTTCTGGAGCGGTTCGAGACTCACGACGTCCCCCGCGGCGTCAGCGCCGGGAGGTTTGCGTTCGTGGTCGTCGAGAGTTTTTTTGCGTAGGACGCACGGGCAGAAGACCCTTTTTTAAACGGCGGTTCCGCGGCAAACGACTACGACACGGGGCCGAGCCGCTGGCGGAGGTGCCGAGAAAGCATTGGCAAACCCGAAGCATTCTAGGAGGGAGACCCGATCTCTCGGAACGGTTCTCGGCGGCTTTTCTACGCGCGTTTCCCTTGCCCTGTCCCGGAATCCACGGTTCCGTTGAGAGCAGAGGCCCCAGAAAACCTGGGAATCCTCGAGACACGCACGTCTACTTCGCCACCGACTCTCGCCACCACCTAGACGCCCCACGTGGGATTGCTGGAGGCCTCCAGAGAAGATATCAGAAATCTTTCTGAAACACACACTTCTCTTCGCACGCGTCTTTTCAGACACGACAGGCCCCACATATATGCTGAAAGTTTCTTCCCGCTGCGAGTGTCCCTCCGCGTCGATCCCCGGCCCCTCGGCATCGAAACCCTCGCCTGCTCCCTTCGGAAGCGGGACGCGTTTTCACCCCGACGTGAAAAACATCTTCGCTTTGAACCGAAACGGCCTCCAGCCGTGCAACCTTTCGACACCCATTTCGGACACTTTGCGAAATTCGTAAAATCGACTTTTTCCTTTGAAGGCATTGGAACACGGAAAGCGAGACTTTGTCGTAATTTCGGGTTATTTTGACTTTTTCACACATTTCGAACACCTAACTGCTTCCGAACTGTGAAATAATGAGGAACTTGTAAAAAATTTCCCGATTACGACATCTGAATACCGAACTGATTTCGAACTTTGAAGAATTCTCCACAAATGCGAGACTTTGACGAAATTTGCAGTGTTGTTGGACTTCGTGTTTTTTTTTTAAATGAATCAGAACACCGAACTTTGAAAATACTTCGCGATTTCAGATTTTCGAACACCTAACTGGATTCGAACTTCTATCGAAATAATTCCAGACTTTGAAAATATTTCAGATATTCGAACACCTAACTGGATTCGAACTTCTATCGAAGACTTTGAATATATTTCAGATTTTCGAACACCTAACTGGATTCGAACTTCTATCGAAGACTTTGAATATATTTCAGATTTTCGAACACCTAACTGCAAGTGATCCTGGAGTTTGAAAATGTTTCACATTTTCTGTATTTCGAACACTTAACTGCATTATGAACTTCGAAAATTTTCGCAACTTTTATATTTATATTTTCGAACAACTGGCTGCACTTATCGGACACATACCATCGTTTTATCCTCAAACTTATTCAATTTAACATCGGGATATTTTTAAAATGGTTATTTTACTTAAAATTCTCATTTTTGTGTAAAAAAAAAAAATTCCAATTTTAAGCCCAAAACTCGGCAATCGTATTTTTTAAACAAATAAATAACGTCCGCATTGCTTTTATATCTAAATTTAATTTTTTTTTTTCGACGCGACTTGCGAGTCGACGGTGATTCGTGAACAAGATGCCGCAGTTTGCGTTAGACGCACGTGCGTCCAGTGCAAAACGGAACTACACTGGCTTTGCTTTTCACCTTAAATTTCTACTTCGTTATATTATTCGGAGTGAATACGAGTTATTCCCAAGAAAAATTTTCGAAAAAAAGTCATATTTTTCGAAAAATATGGGTTTTTTCATCATTCTGTTGTAAGTCAGCTCTTTGCGAATCGCCGAGATACCTGGATCCGAAATGGCCCTTCGCTGCAAACATAAACTTTAAAAATCCCAGAATTTACTTTCGTAAAAATTCTTTAACGAAATCAAACTCCTATAATTCATTGCATAGATCAATAAAACATAACTCTTATTTCTTTACATCACTAAGCATAATCGTATCTACTGTCAGATTATATTCCATGGTCTAGAGTTCCAAATATCAGAGGAGTCATAGTGTATTTTTAAAAGTTAATATATCTTAATTTACTATCTTTAGTATTTTATTCTGTGTTTTTTAAGAATATATATTTTATTTTCAGGTTTCATGTTATTTAGACTCCATATTTCAAAACCCTATGACGTCAAACCTGCGAATTCTGGATCCGACGAATCAGAAAAGGGATTGTGTCTTTCTTTAAACCATAGGAAGGAATCAAGGAATGTTTATTTACATTTCTTGAAAACGACCAAGGGCTGAATTGAGCTCTGAATTCAAATGATAGATTTAATTTCTTTCATGCACATCACACACACGAAAATATATGAAATGAAAAATAAAATTATTTATATTTTCAGTTCTTTAATTTATTATTTAATTGTTATAAATATAACTTACTGTTTGATATTTATAACAGTTATGTATTTACATTTGTCCTCGTTTTACCTTTACATAAAAATGAAAATAAAATAAACAAGTTTATTTAAAATTTACCCCCCCCCCCCCTCCCGACACACAACAACACACACACACACACACACCACTTGCACTTTTTTTTTTTTATGTATTAAAAAATAGATGTATAATAATAAATAATAGGTTTACTTTTTTATTACATACTATAAGGATTAATGAAGCATTATACAACATTGCTTTACGATAAGAATAATAATAATAATTTTAAAAAAAAATTACATTCTTAAAAATCTAAATACAGTTGAGCTTCTATTTATCATACCTTCCCAAAACCCTTCATAAACTAATTTCATCAATTAGTTTTTCGTTTTCTTAAAATAGAAGTTAAACTGTATCTGAAAATTTCACATTTCCATGTATGAAATTGAGTGTATGTTTGTTTACATGCTTACATATACGTAAACAATTTAATTTTTATTACGTTAATAGCTATCCGTATAATTTCATATCTAACATTTACTTGTATTACAAAAAGAAAGAAAAAAATAATAAATTTTAGCCTTTTGACTGTTGACACCGCTTGCATTCTCAGCCTTTTGGCTAAGATCAGAGTGTAGTATACGTCCTTAGCTAACAGGACGGATTAAATAGCCTAGTGAGTGTAAACTAAGTAAAGAGTGTGTGTCCATGTGGCCTAAGTCAGTCTTTGGTCCTTATTCAGAACCTTAAATTCATACATATCTTTATTTATAAATAAGCACAAACATGATACAGTCATAAAGGAGTATTTTAAACACTTCTTTCATTACAATTATTTTAAATATGCCAGATTGCAATAATATGTAACACATTGAAGAATTAACTTAATTTTTAAGGAATTCGCAAACATCATTTATATAAAAGGGGGGGGGGAGGAGTTATTGAAATATAACTATCAATAACAGGATATAGTTTTATCATACATCAACTACTCATGCAGAAATGAACACTTTGGAAACTATCCCCCATTGCCAATCTTTCACAACAAGCTGGCATACAGCAAAAACAAACGAAAAAATAGACAATCTTTAAAAAATTATAAAATAAATTTTAACGAGTTTAACAAAAAATTCTTCGCAAAAAAACAATAAATTCTTCAATGCATTAAATAATATTGTAATTCTCCACACTTAAATTCATTAACATTTTAATAGAGGAAATAAAAATAAACAAAGTATACACAAAATGAATGAAAGTGGTTGTTGGATTTTTTAAAAATAGAATAACGGAATACACAAAATTTTCAAACAGAAAATTATGTATTATTAATGAAAAAGGGATGGAAATGACACAATAACATATCTGTTCAACATTTTAAACAGCAATAAAATAATCAATGCTCATTTATGAAACCCTGTAAATTTTTTTTTTTTTTTTTTGGGGGGGGGGGGGGGGGGGGGGGGGAATTACCTTTGTAACAAAGCAAAAATATAAGTTCCAGTACAGAAATAATATTGTTTTCATAAAAAGTTTATTTTTTAAATTATTAACTGGCAAAAAAATCTAAAACTTCAATCACATTAAAAAGCCAAAAGAGAAAAGTACAGAATTTCTTCAAAATATTAACGTTTACATAATAAATAATATCCTGTAAATAAGAGTGAATATCATAATTTACATAATTTATAAATGTATATCAATGTATTGATATGTTTAACTTACTTTAAGAAGATTTAGATATTTTTATATATTAATTTTAACAGAATTAATTCTAAATAATTCATTCTAACACTTACGTGAATTGTAATGAACGTTCACGTTTCAATACGTCCCTAGATGGCGCCAAAAAATAAGATTCGACGGAGATATTTATTGAAAACGTTTGAAATGTAATAAAAATAAATAAATATCATGGCAATTACTGAATATTTAATTCTACTTTCCGAATTTGTGAAAGGTTTGAGAAAAGGTAATCAAATCCAGACAGATATTAAAAAAACATTCATGATTAATTTATCCATTTAAATAGAATACTAAAATATTTTTGTTTCCCTGTTTGGTGCTGCCATCTAGATAAAAACGAAACAAACATAACGACTTGTTAATTAGAGTAATTTGTCAAGTTAAAAATTCAATAGATACATTTCTATACATTTTCATTTAAAATATTGATTTTTATAAGCATTTAATATTTATAATTAAAAAAATACAATTAGCAATATAAAATTTAAAATGTAAACAAAGCAACGATTTTTAAAAAGGGATTTTTTTAAAAGACATATTTTACTTTTTACAATTTAATATTATATAAATTTTGTTCTCAGGATTTTCAAATAAAGAAGAATAAAGAATTAGAAATAAAGAAGAATAAAAACACATCTAAAAATTATACAGGCAATTGGGGTTATAAGTTATTATATACTCAATCAGCTTCTAATTTTATTTGAAATGGGGTAAATAATAAACACTCAAAAATAAGAACATTATTTATTCACAAACTTGTTATGTTACACCCCCCCCCCCCCAAAAAAAAAAAAAAAAAAATTAACTTTTATTAGTTTATTTATAAAAATATCCATATGGAACTTATTTAAGGGTCTAAGGGTCAAAAATTAAATATTTGTATGCAATTTTTAAAATCATCCACAGAGTTTCAACTATACCTAAAAATTTTAAAATAAACTCATATTCTTCCAGTAAAACTTTTTTTGAAGTCTTTAATCTTCTGTTAGTAACCTGCCTTGTTATTACTTTATTGGGTACTTTTCGGTTAGCCGGGCACCAGTGATATATACACATGTATGTATATATACACACACACACACACATATGTACGTATACATATATATATATACATACATACATACATACATATGTATATACATATGTATTTATATATGTACATATATGCATGTATAGATATACATACATATCTATTTATATATGTACATATATCACTGGTGCCCAGGTAACCGAAAAGTACCCTTTATTGTAAGTATACAAGAAGAAATTATTGAAATACGTCAAAAGATATTACATATATCAGTAGGTCCTGAACACGATTTGAATGCTTTTAGAAAAATATCTGTCTGTCTGTCCGTGGGTGCTCAAACTCACGAAAAAATGCACGGAATTTAATAAAACTTCATATTCAGTCAGACCTTCATGTTGGTAATAAATGATAGGATGAAAAGAGGCTCACTCGTTTCACCTGGAATCCATTATTTCAGAATCGTAAACTAAACATTTAAATACAAAAAGACATTTCTCTGGACGCCATTCTGCATATGAGAATACCAAAGGCACATTTTTGGAAGTGTGTGGTAGAGAGGAGTTAGGGTTCTTTTTTTAAAGCCCAAGCCAGACCACCGTATTGAATGCGAGCTCCCACACGAGCCTGGAAAATTTTGTGTCATTGGAGCTCGAGCAAAATAAAGAAAATATGCATTCGATCGAAAGGAAAAAGAAAAAATGCATATTATTTACAAATTCTTTAAAAATAAATAATAGGGATGCACCGAATAATGATTTTGGCCAAATACAGAATATTCGGCCTACAGGTAAACAGAAAACCAAATATACCGATTATTCGGCTGGCCGAATATTTTTATATTTCAGAGTTTAAAAGAATCTAAATTTTAAAACAATATTTCATAATATTTAACACAGATAATTTCATTATGATAAACAAGACCTTTTTACAAGCAAACTTTACAGTAAAGAAAGATCTTTGCACTCAGTTATAATTTAAGAACAGCTTTAAAACTTTTTATTTCATGCTTCTTTTGTGAATCGCAACAAATGAATAAAATGTTACATTCTGAAACAAATATTTTAAAATCAAAGTAAAATTTTGAAGGAATTAGGGGGAAAAAATATATCAGTCATATATTCTTTGTTTGTCATGAAGGGATTAAGTAAAAAATAAATATATAATACAATCTATCAAATAGTAGTGGTAACTCAGCAACGTTTCTTTTTTTTTTTTTTATTTAGCAAGGAAATTTTTAAATGTGCACCAAATAGCAGTGTCTTGGGTGAGCGATTATTTTAGAGGTTGTAAACATACATATTGTTCCTAAAATCTTGCAACAAATTTTCAGGGGATATCATGTTGACAAGACAAACCTTTTTCGAACAACAAACAACATCTAAATTCATATAATCCATCAAAAATACAATACTTTCAATCAAAAATACAGGGTGTGTCACTACAAGCTGAATCTGAATTTTCGCTCACAACTTTAAAATAAAAAATTTTTAACGAGATTTGAATCAGATTAATATTGTTTGCATGAAATGTGATATCATTGGAATTGGAAGTGACTGTTAGTTTGCCAGTACCCATAAGTAATGAGCTGCATTTTGAAAAAAGGAATGTCTAGCTCAGTATTGGTCATACATGAATGGTAGCAGACCGAATAGTTTGATATTCGGTGCATCACTAATAAATATATTATTAAACTACTTCTTACGTAGAAATAACTATTAAATGAAAATTTAAGTTCAACCTTAATAAAACAGAAGTTTGATATCAAATAAAAATATACTTCATACTTAAAGGGATTCTCTTTTTTTCCCCCCTCCCTTAACAAGCAAATCTGATGGGCACGTTAATGAAGAGAGTTTAATGAATAAACGATGTTCTTAATATTCTCAATGTTTCAATATAGTTCTCTATTTTTTTTTTTTTTTTTCAAATCATGCATGGAAAAGTGACACACTTATTGCAGAAGCAAGGAGCATGGAATCAATACTTGGAAATCAGAGACTCAAGATGCTGATCGTCACTTAGTCATCAGACATTCGGATAATTTGGCAAAAATCTTAAAAACATAAATACGATAATAATGTTCAACCAAACATTTTTGAGATGCCTGATATTTCTATAGTCACTTTTTCTTCAATTTTTCTCCGAGTGACCCTTGCAATATATCAAATGAAAGGTTTTTTTTCAAATCTATTCATTTGGTACAGGTATCCGTGCATGGGAAGACAATGGGTGGCAGATTTTAAACTTTTTTCACATTTTTCTCATGGTGGGCGTCACTTTTGTGGACAAGGGTGGTGCGTATAACATCAACAACAAGGAAATAAAAAAATTATTATTTTAAAGAAACAAATTGATAAAACCATTTGCGGTTTCAATTGAAGTGTTCAAACAACGCTCGAGCATGTAAAAACGAGCTTTTTCAGAAAGCGCAGTGACACTGCACGTGACCGATTTTTTCAAATTTCCATATGTAGTTAAAGGAATTGCTGTAATTTTTGTAGTTATCGCTTCTCGGCCTTTTGGCTAAGATCAAAGTGTAGTATCTGTTCTTATCAGCTTAATATCTGATACGGGGAGCATTGCTCTCCTTCGATATTAAACTAATTTTTGAACAGAGGTTCGCGGTCCGGAATTTATTCCGCCCGAGCCACGGGTCGACCCGATATCGCACTGCATTCGGGATTTTTCGGCCCACAAAATAATAAGAAAAGACAAACAACAACAAGAAATTGTTGTTCACTTTACATATAAAGCTGATAAGAACAGATAAATATTTTAACTGTTACTGAAAAACATCAAAACCGCCTTACCACACACAAGGCTTCATCTGCAGAAAAAAAAAAAAAAAAAAAAAAAAAAAAAACGACAGAGGATTTTTGATTAGTCTCTTACTTGCAAACACGCAATTCCGGGCTACGCTACTTTCCTTATACACTACAGAACAGATACTACTGTCACTGAAAAACATCCCCATAGGCTTACTGCACACAGGACGGCATCTGCAAAAAAAATTTTTTTTGGAAGAGGGTCTTTGATATATTATTTAAAACACCCTCCCTCACTTTTGAGTGCATGTAGGTTGGTCTGTCAGACCATTTGCAGTTTTCTTGTGTCTAATAATACAAATCATTGAAAAAAAAAATGATCAGCAAAGGGAAAAAAAAATGTTCTTCACTTTATATATCAATTTGATAAAAACAGATTGGATTGGAAATATATTAATTGTTACTCAAAAAAAAATCCCCGTCTGCTTACTGTACAGAAGGCGTCACCTGGAGAAATACATTTTCTTTCTGTTAGGTCTTTAATTTGTAAACACTTAACTCCAGGTTATGTCACTTTCCTTATACATTACTGACATCTTAATTGTTACTTGAAAAGATCCTTGCATGCTTACTGCACACAGGGCGGCAGCTGCAAAAATTATTTTTTTGGGAGATGGTCTTTGATTATTATTTTTTAAACACAAAGGTACTAAGCCCCTCCCTCTTCAACACATGTCGGTTGGCCTGTCAGATCATTCCAGACTTTTTGGACCAAATAATACAAATCACAGAAAAAAAATGATCAGCAAAGAAAAAAAAATGTTCTTCATTTCATATATCAATCTGATAAAAAAAGACTGACTTGAAGATATTTTAACGGTTACTGAAAAACATCCCCATCGTCTAACCATGCACAGAGTGAATCCTAAATATATTTTTTCAGTAGAGGGTCTTTCATAAAGTAGTCTTTCATTTTCAAATACTCGATTCCAGTCGAATCAGGCATGTCGGTTATGCAAAAAAACCACCATTTCAAACCCTCCCACACCAGCAGTTTATTTTTTTTAGTTAAATTATTTTATTTATTTATTTACAGTTCAAATGAAAATAAAATATACTAAAAAATGTACTTACTTAAAAAATGCACACACAAATTTTGTGCAACTGCCACATGAAGAAGGGGGAAAAAAAAACTAATAAAATAAATTCTTACAAAATAAGTTGATGATTCTGGATAGATTAGTCTTTATTTTAAATAGTTATTTGCTACCTAATTAAAAAAAAAAAAATTTCAAGCCCTCTTTTGTTTTAAACATGGCAAATTGGTATCCTCAGCAGCAGGTTTGCCAATAAAATGAATTGGGCTACCCAATGTTTCAACCAGGTGTACACACGGCTGAAGTATTCTTTTCCCCGACATATCTGATGAGGAGGGGAAAAAAAGCACAGACGTACACCCCCCACTGTACACGGGTAGTTTAAATAATAAATTTAAAAAAAAATCGGGGAGAAAAAATATATACATGCTTAACTTAAATACTATATTTACATAGAATTAGTTTGACGTCAATTAAGAGAAGATTAGTAAGATATTTCATTCTGTAGAACTCGTGAAACAAGAACTAAATTGAAGTAGAAAGTAAATATTATTAGGGTGAATTATGCAGCGAAAATAAACAATAAGTAAAAGAAAACATCATTATTAAATGGAAAACCTACATTTATTAACGAAAAACAATGTAAAACATCTACAAATAAAGCCTAAAGCAGTTTAAAAAAAAAAAAAAAAAAACGTTGAAAACGAAACAATCTACGCTGCTTAGAGAATTTTAAACACGCATACCACAGCGGTAAACAAAAATAAATAAAAGCGGACGTCGAGAGGAAAGAAGTTAAATCGGTATGCTTACTCTAAAACAATTAAATAATATTAATTAAATTCTTATAAAGAATTTAACAATAAGAAAATCAACGACCGACAGAATATCCGCCATTGAAAATGGTAGTGTCAGTGACTTCAAATCGAATACAATCGATTTTCATCAGATGGTGTTTATTAAATATATTTATCAATAATTATTGAAAAAAATTATCCACGTGTCTCCAATTAATATTGTATGCATTAATTAGCATAACGTAATAAATTACTAAGCTTTTAACTATACAGAAGAAAACAAACACATTTAAAAAAATACGGTAACCCTGAACTGCGCCAAACGGAATATTGTGTGCCAACAAGGAAATGATTGGTCAATCCTGTGGAACGGGTGCGCAAATAACGAATGCGCAGTAGGTAGAAAAAGAATCTTAAAAATTAAATTTCCCAAATATTAAAATAAATGAATAAATAATTCAATATAAAAATAGATAAATGCATGTGACGATTTCGTAGCCTACAAAATATAACAGGAACGTAATTCGAACGCGAATAATACGCAGCGAGACTGTTTGAAATATTGAACATGCTCTATAAATAATAATAATAATAATAATAATAATAATAATAATAATAATAAAATCCTAAATAAAAATTTACGAATTAATGAAAAATAGTTTATACATATTTTTTCCGTTCTGCCAGTATTCGAATTTTTATTTAATCGAAGTTACAATAGTTATCCAATAGTGGCAACGTCATTTAAAACAGTTAAACGGACTTTTCAAAATCGAAGACCAAAGGCATTTTATCTACGATATTTTTATGGAATGATGAATATAATTTTTATTAGTGTATAAAAATGCTACGAAAGTTCACAATCTTCGATCTTGTAACTATATAATTGTTCTTTCTCTTCAAGGTCTTGCTCTTCGAGGCTCTTCAGTATAAAATTAAGCACACTGATACTGCATATGTTTACTTTCGTTTTTAAACGCAAGACGAAACTTTATGAAAAGATTTTTGAAAAAGAACCTTGAATCAAAAGAAATTTATCGGCGAATTTAACCTTCTATTTTAAAGTCATCGGTACCTTTACCTGGAATATCCTAAAATAACATAAAAACAAATACTTATTTCGCCAAGTTATGTTTTTTTTTTATACGGTTTACTATTACGTTTACAATTCCTTACTTACCGTTTTCCATTGATTTATACGTTTTATACCTACATTTTTTAATAACGTGAATTTACCTATATTATTCACAACTAAAAAGAAATGGCACATCTAGTATTTGTGGAGAATTAAATAAGAATCATGCACTTGTGACATCATAATTCACTTTTATATTTTAACAGAATAATAAGGCTACTATAATTTGTGACACATGGCTGTTATCATTATTTTTTTACGTGTGAAGTTTTCGCTGTGGTACTCTATTGTGAAATTTGGTCATTTTTGAAATTCAATATTTGAAAAACGGCATAATCAGTGGATTTGAAATTTATATCAAGAAAAATACAATTTTTTACCTTTCTGACAAATACTTTTCGAGCAATTAATTTTTTTAGTAACTTCAAATGTATCATTTTCTGAGATTAATCTGTGGCAACGATTAGCAAAAATCCCAGTCATCAGCAACGCATAGCTTTTTATTAAAGAGGATAATAAAATGAAAGCACCAGAAAGTATAAAGGTGTGGCTTGAACCAACACCCCAGTGGCAGATCTTCAAGTGTCTGCAATGCTAATAATGTTTTCAAAAATTAGTCTGCAATACGCAACATATCATATAAATCTTTTCTTGCTGCTGTTGTAGTTGTAGTGCTAATTAATTAAGGCATCAGCATTTATCTGCCTTTCTGAGTAAAAAAAAATTCTGAAATTCACAGCAAATATTCTGAAAGGTTACAGCAGAGGGGGGAGGGGAGAAAATCCCCTCTCGGCAATAATTTTTCTTGTTGCAGGTCGGATTAACTCTGCTTTTGATTCCAGTCGATTTCAGGCTGAGTGTAATTCTTGAAAATTTGGTTCGGGTTAACCCGATTTTTCAAAAGTTAGTTCAGTATATTGTTCCAGATTACGCACAGGGACCAACGCTATCATTATAAGTAATTTTTCTTGCTAAAATAAAGTTTTTGTTCCTGTTTAATTGGGCAACAATTATAATAACGTTTATATTTGATGATTTTTTTTTCTTTCTTTCTTAATAAAGTTTTATAAAATTACGAACATTCTGCATTGTTTTTTAAAAAAAGGTAGGTGGATTTCTTTTGTTTAATTGTTAATTCAGGTGTGTCCAACTTAAAACCTGTGGAATGCAAAGCTACCACTTATTTACAAACAGTAATTTTGTAATTTAATAAGCAGAAGATTTTAGTATTGGTGCATGAAATCGTTTATAGAATTTCTTTTAATTAGCATGAATTCGTGTATTAGCATGTATAATCTGAACTATCTGCTTTTTCTTTTTTAATGGAATTAATAATTTTATAGACACATGAGTTACTCATTTTACAGTTTTTTTTTTCTTTCCCCCTTGTGTAGGAAAGATGAAATATTTTAAGAAAATGATATGAAGAATACTTGTTACCTTTCAAACATCTAATTCTTATTTTTATTTTATATATGAAAAGTTATTGAAAATCAATTTTCAGGCAAAACGGTTGAACACATCTGTATTAAAATATGTAACATAAACAAAATATCTCGAGCATGGGTGAAAGTTTTATTCCCTCTGAAAGATTTCAGTCTTTTTCATATTTCAGAAAACTAAACAAGACGTTAAAATATTAATCTAGGGTAGATGTGCCAGTAATGGGCCACCTTCAACGTTTTTGGTTTATAAAAAAATAATGAATAAAAATTCAGCTTTTTTTAATTTCATTAACATGTTTTCTTTAAATTCTAGTTTTGAATACAATAATAATATAAATTATTTATTACTTTTTGTGTGGGGTGTCCATTACTGGAATTTAGGGTGTTTTGATTTATTTCTGTTATTTACAATTAAATTTCAATTCACATTGGGAAATGTGACTATGAGCATAGTTCAATATTGTTGGTAGATTAATATAATATAATAAAAAATATGGAAGATAACAATTATAACTATTAATTTCAGTCCTGTGAAAATTTGACTTTCACCCATGATCTTCAGATGCTTCTTTCCTATAATAATCTGTGCTCACTCAATCCGAGCCAAGAAACTATAATTAACAAGGATTGCAAGAGGGAAGGGGGCAGATAACGACAATTGCTCTTACATGGATTTTAAAATTATGAAAGTTACTTTATTTTCGCAAAATAAAAGTTAAATTCTAACAGAAAAAGAGATTCTGCGCCCTCCCCTCTAATCCTGATTTCCATGTTGAAGACATTTTTGGGTCATTCCATGTCAAGGGAACGAATGACATTTAACTTACTATTTCCAATTGCTTTTGTTTTAAGAATACATGAACTACCAAAAGAGAAGATCTGAGAAATAGATTTGTTTTTTTTTAAATATCATTTTACTTTTATATAGCAAGAGTTTAAAAGTCCAAAATTTCATAATTTCTGTTGTAGTATACTGCACATAAATCTCTTTTCAGCATAGAATTGAAATATTTAAAAAAATAAGAATACAATTCTCCTCGGAATATTACAAGCTTTCTTATGATATATCGCATGATGGATTTATTTTAAATTTTAAAAGTGTATGAAATTGGTTTGTTTGTCCATCTGTCTGAGCTCTAACTCTCGTAAATATAGTCAGATAGCTTTGTAATTCATATATGTTATTGAGATTTACTGTGGCATGTTCAGTATTGAAATTGAAGTGTGTAGCATTCATGGTTCCTTTACAGGGACACTTAAAACTATTCCGTTATGATATGATCTATGGGGGAAAAATAGTTTGCAATTTGCTTTAATAATGTTATACTATTTCAAACATATTGAAATTGATATATATCACTGGGGTGTACAACAAGATGCTTACTGTTGAACATGGTACGCACAGCATTTATCATTGATTGATAAACAGGGAGACACAAAAGTGTTTGATTACAGTTACTGTTTATGAGCCATAAATGCTGGAAGTGTGTTTTCAGTTGAGGTATGTGTTTTTAAAGATAACAATTTTTGGTACTTTTCGGTTAGCTGGGTGCCATTGAAATATACTTACTTACATACATACTTACATACATATATGTGTGTGTGTTGAATTAAAATTAGAGTAAATAACATTGCATTATAGGTAGCAGTATTTTTTCTGATTTCAATTATTGTAAACCACAATCTTTTTGCTTAAATACCTACGTAACCACTATTTCTTGTTTTTAAACTTATAAATCATTTTAAAAAAATTTTCAATTATTTTGGTTTATTATTTGTTTACTTAAAAATTTTTCACGGACTTACGATCATTATTATACTTACTATATTCATCTCTATAGTGGCAAGTGGTTTTTTCCATTTTTCTCCCTTTCTATGGGAGATAGGGCTTTAAATTTTTTCTGGAATTAGCTCTGCAGTGGAATTAGCTCTGCTCACTTGACGTGAGAAGCATCACACATGTTTGTTATATCATCAAGTAGATTTTAATTCAACGTTTGCCTGTATTTTTCATTTTGTTTTACTGATTTATTAGTTATTTTGTTAATTAAAATAACAATTGCATCCTTAAACAGCAGTGCCATGATATTAAAAGCGAAAAAGCATTGAAAAAAATGTTACGATTTACAGTTATGTGCAAAGATCATCACAAACATATATTCACCAGCCGAGAGGGACAATTAAGAAAAATAATGTAAATAAATATCCAAGAATTTTTTTTTTTTTCTGTTTTCATTAATATATTGTAATTATTTTTTGGTACTTTTCAGTTAGCCGGGCGACAAATAAATCTATATACATGTATGTATGTATATACATACATACATACATACATACATACATACATACATACATACATACACATATATGTATTTTTATTTATATTTTACTAGAGCCCAGCTAACCGAAAAGTACCCCCTTGTTTTTTTTTTTTTTTTACTTACTTACTTACTTACTTACTTACTTACTGGTAGTTGACACTTTGGTGAGTGTGGTTTTTCCGAATTCTGTATATTTTATTTATTTAGATATTCCAATGGCAACATTCTTCCATTTGTTTATTTCGCGTTACAGTTTGGCAAGCAATAGTTTTCTTTTTTGTGAAAAGTGGTCAACAGGATAATGGAGAAGTACTAATTTTACTTTAAGGTTTCAATGTTCATTTGGTACT
Organism: Maratus michaelseni; assembly: GCA_963931845.1. Classification (NCBI taxonomy): domain Eukaryota; kingdom Metazoa; phylum Arthropoda; class Arachnida; order Araneae; family Salticidae; genus Maratus; species Maratus michaelseni. Next base: position 94,472 of record OZ007600.1, read on the forward strand.
TTTCGGTTAGCCAGGCACCAGTGATACATGTACATATATAATTATATATGTATATATATACATATATGTGTATGTATATGTACATACATATATATATATATATATATATATATATATATATATATATATATGTGTGTGTGTGTGTGTGTGTATCACTGGCACCCGGCTAACAGAAAAGTACCGTTCATTTTAAGTAGGGAAATTTTCATTTAAACTGTACAAATCATGCTTTAATCCTATTTTTTCAAATTATTCACTAATGGTAAAAAGATGCCTTCTCTCTTTTTCACCACGAGTTTTTGGATTCTGAACTTGTAAGCACAACAATAAAATAACGTAACATACTTCTCAAACAAAATAAAGAAACATACTTCTCAAATGAAAAACGTAAACAAATGATAACATCACTAGATTACTGCTCTTCCTTACATTGCTGCTGCTGCATACATTTTTATGTCATTATGGCTAAAAAGTTATCTTGCACTGACTTTTACATTTGTTATGTTTGGTTTATAGTATAAATTACACAGCTATTAAATTGCAGGAGGGTCCCTCCATCGCAGTGTGGTGAAGACAGCACTCTCGCTTGAGAGCGTAGGAGACGGTTCAGCTCCTGTTAACTCCGTTGTATACTCTTTCTGGAGTTTCAAGCTGTAATTATTAACAAAAAAAAAAAAAAAAAAAAATGGCAGGGGGAGAGGGTGGGGGCACAGCAGTATTTAAAAAAAAAAAAAAAAATTGTTTACATAGAATGCAATTATCAAAATTTAGTTTTCACCATCCATAAATTGAAGTGCATAAAAATATGTATTAAAGGTATTTAAGGGACAAGTTCCAGATACTGTGCCAGTAGAATTGACGATGAATGTTTCGATGTGGTAGTTGCTTCTTTTAAAGTATATTTTTTTCTGTATATGTAATATTATGTAGATATATTTATCTACTTTGTTTGTATGTATAAATATATATATATTTTTTTTTAAATTGTAATGGCAGTTGTGAACGAGATTTTTATTTTTTTTTAATCTCTGCCTTCAAAAATATTAAAGAACAAAAAAGATTTATATAATGTGTATAACTTTTTGCATTTTACGTTGGCAACTTCTAAATTTTATGCTTTTAAGTGCTGTTTATATGAGATTTCTAAAAGTTTTTTCATATATAGATATCCTCCTGACAATAACCGTTATTTATATATATCTCTTCTTTGGTTTATTAAATATGTTTGTTTATGTATTTTCATTACTTGTTAAAGTATCAAAAATTTTGTTTTAACATCGTACTTTTTTTTAATACGGTGGAAAAACACGATTTAATATACATATGTTTATAAGTATTTAAAAAGCATGTTTTTCCGCCTTCTTGAAAAATTTTTGTAAGATGCTAAAACTGCATTTTGGTGCCATTTTGGATTTTTTCACCAATCGCACCAACTGGCACAGGATGTGGAACTCTTCCCATGTTTAAGACTGTTCTTAAAAAGTAAATAAAAATTAAAACTGAACAATATGAATTTTTCTGACACAATCACAAAGCCATTTCTATATGCGGATGAAACTTACAGATATTAACATCCAAGTGCTGTAGATTAAAATGTCATTTTTAATTTTTCTATAAAGGTACTGCACCTTGAGTTGTCATCGATCGTTTCCCAACAAATACCCTTCCCTGGCAGTCGTATCTATAACATTGGTTTAAATATAACTTTGACACCATTTTCTTAAAGATACTTAGTTTTTGTAAAAAAAATTATTTGGTTTTTCAGTATCTGAATTCTGAAACAGGATAACTGGATAGCTACAGCCCATTTTCATAACTCAGAGACTAACTTTCTAATTTGAACGGAACTAATTCCAAACATTATAATAAACTTAATAGTCACTGTCTATAACATTAAAGTGAACTTATGAGTTTCTGGAGTTTCAAGCTGTAATTATTTATTAACGAAAAAAAAAAGGGGGGGGGGGCGTCAAGACAGCAGTATTTAAAAAAAAAAAGACTGTTTACCTAGAATGCAATTATCAAAATTTTGTTTTCACCATACATAAATTGCAGTACATAAAAATTATTTTGGTCAATTTTATGTACGGATGGTATTTTTAAATTTGAGAACAGAGTAATTATACACAGTAAACTCAATAAAAACAACATTTTTGATGGGAATTTTCTTTCTGTTTTTTTTTTTTTTTTTTTTAAACCTGTAATTTATTCGAATTTTTGTTTAAACTGTTCAGTATTAGGTAAAAGGGCCGAATAGTAGCTGATTATTCGTCACATTTCTAATATAGAGTCGAACTTCAGAAAGCTGAAATAGGGGCTCCTGTTTTGAAGCCTTGAAACAGTTGCATGCTAAAATCATTTCCAATGTGTATGCATTTTTTAAAAATTGTTTAATACATAATATACATATCTAACACCCCAATTTCTACAGAACTACTTCCATTTAACAAATTTAACTTTCTTAAGTTCATCTGTAGCATTTCATTGCTGTGATGTACAGATAACTACCACTATTTCCGAATAGTAACTTCAGCAATTTATTATTATTTTGAATTCTAAGATTTGCTACGATTCCCAGTCCTTGAGCAAGTAGTCCGGTAGTCTTTTATAAGTTGTTTGACAAAAAGCACTCTCATTCCCCCCCCCCCCCCCCCCCCCCTCTTTCGAGGTTTTTTTTTTTTTCTATAACTACAGCCCATTTTCATAACTCAGCAACTAACTTTTTAATTTGAAAGGAACTAATTCCAAACATTATAATAAACTTAATAGTCACTGTCTATAACATTAAAGTGAACTTATGAGTTGTGTATACCACTCTTTTCGAATAATAACTTCAGTTTTTTTTTTTTTTTTTTTCATTTCTGAGTATCTCCGGTTCTGAGACACTTCCAATCACAACACGGTTTAGCTCTTTTGAATCATCATCGAGAGCACTTACCAATTTCAGTTCTGCATTTCACCAGCAGGGGGGGGGGGCACTTTCCTATCTCTGGTTCTATGGGTCCGATGACGCTGGGGTTCGGCTCATT
>OZ007600.1:105000-125000 GCA_963931845.1 Maratus michaelseni
TTAAGTTTCAGCTTTGCAACCATACTTCCCCCGGAACCCAAAAGCTTTGGTTTCCCGGAAGCTGCCCGGCGTGTCATTTGAGGAACACAGCCGGATCGCTGGCTGGCATAGTTTATGGTTAGAACTAGGGCGGTATCTGATCGCCTTCGAACCTCTAACTTTCGTTCTTGATTAATGGAAACATTCTTGGCAAATGCTTTCGCAGTAGTTCGTCCTGCGACGGTCCAAGAATTTCACCTCTAGCGTCGCAATACGAATGCCCCCGTCTGTCCCTCTTAATCATTACCTCGTGTTCCGAAAACCAACAAAATAGAACCGAGGTCCTATTCCATTATTCCATGCACCATTATTCAGGCGTCGCGCCTGCTTTGAGCACTCTAATTTTTTCAAAGTAAACTTGCCGGTCACCCAAGACAACCGGTGAAGATCATCAAGAGAAACCGGCTGGCTGTTCAGAACAGGCAGTAACCACCGGTAGGCGGACCACCCGTCTGGAACTGAGATCCAACTACGAGCTTTTTAACCGCAACAACTTTAATATACGCTATTGGAGCTGGAGTTACCGCGGCGGCTGGCACCAGACTTGCCCTCCAATGGATCCTCGTTAAAGGATTTAGAGTGTACTCATTCCAATTACGGGGTCTCAAAAGAGTCCCGTATTGTTATTTTTCGTCACTACCTCCCCGTTCTGGGAGTGGGTAATTTGCGCGCCTGCTGCCTTCCTTGGATGTGGTAGCCGTTTCTCAGGCTCCCTCTCCGGAATCGAACCCTGATTCCCCGTTACCCGTTACGACCATGGTAGGCGCGTAACCTACCATCGAAAGTTGATAAGGCAGACACTTGAAAGATACGTCGCCGGGACGGGCCCGTGCGATCAGCCCAAAGTTATTCAGAGTCACCACAAGAGACGGACAGAGTCCGATTGGTTTTGGTCTAATAAAAGCGCTCGTCCCCGAAGGTCGGAGCTCTGCTGCATGTATTAGCTCTAGAATTACCACAGTTATCCAAGTAGTAAGGTACGATCCAAGGAACCATAACTGATTTAATGAGCCATTCGCGGTTTCGCCTTAATACGGCATGTACTTAGACATGCATGGCTTAATCTTTGAGACAAGCATATGACTACTGGCAGGATCAACCAGGTAGCTTCTCTGAAAGAGAAGGTTCGAATCGCCAGATCCGAATCCCGTTACGTGGACGCGCTCCCCTGCTGGAGGGAAACGCGGGTCTCGCGGCGACGGCGAGACTCCCAGTTTGGAAGGACCACTTTACGAGAGACAGAGTCGTAGCGTTCTGGAGCGGTTCGAGACTCACGACGTCCCCCGCGGCGTCAGCGCCGGGAGGTTTGCGTTCGTGGTCGTCGAGAGTTTTTTTGCGTAGGACGCACGGGCAGAAGACCCTTTTTTAAACGGCGGTTCCGCGGCAAACGACTACGACACGGGGCCGAGCCGCTGGCGGAGGTGCCGAGAAAGCATTGGCAAACCCGAAGCATTCTAGGAGGGAGACCCGATCTCTCGGAACGGTTCTCGGCGGCTTTTCTACGCGCGTTTCCCTTGCCCTGTCCCGGAATCCACGGTTCCGTTGAGAGCAGAGGCCCCAGAAAACCTGGGAATCCTCGAGACACGCACGTCTACTTCGCCACCGACTCTCGCCACCACCTAGACGCCCCACGTGGGATTGCTGGAGGCCTCCAGAGAAGATATCAGAAATCTTTCTGAAACACACACTTCTCTTCGCACGCGTCTTTTCAGACACGACAGGCCCCACATATATGCTGAAAGTTTCTTCCCGCTGCGAGTGTCCCTCCGCGTCGATCCCCGGCCCCTCGGCATCGAAACCCTCGCCTGCTCCCTTCGGAAGCGGGACGCGTTTTCACCCCGACGTGAAAAACATCTTCGCTTTGAACCGAAACGGCCTCCAGCCGTGCAACCTTTCGACACCCATTTCGGACACTTTGCGAAATTCGTAAAATCGACTTTTTCCTTTGAAGGCATTGGAACACGGAAAGCGAGACTTTGTCGTAATTTCGGGTTATTTTGACTTTTTCACACATTTCGAACACCTAACTGCTTCCGAACTGTGAAATAATGAGGAACTTGTAAAAAATTTCCCGATTACGACATCTGAATACCGAACTGATTTCGAACTTTGAAGAATTCTCCACAAATGCGAGACTTTGACGAAATTTGCAGTGTTGTTGGACTTCGTGTTTTTTTTTTAAATGAATCAGAACACCGAACTTTGAAAATACTTCGCGATTTCAGATTTTCGAACACCTAACTGGATTCGAACTTCTATCGAAATAATTCCAGACTTTGAAAATATTTCAGATATTCGAACACCTAACTGGATTCGAACTTCTATCGAAGACTTTGAATATATTTCAGATTTTCGAACACCTAACTGGATTCGAACTTCTATCGAAGACTTTGAATATATTTCAGATTTTCGAACACCTAACTGCAAGTGATCCTGGAGTTTGAAAATGTTTCACATTTTCTGTATTTCGAACACTTAACTGCATTATGAACTTCGAAAATTTTCGCAACTTTTATATTTATATTTTCGAACAACTGGCTGCACTTATCGGACACATACCATCGTTTTATCCTCAAACTTATTCAATTTAACATCGGGATATTTTTAAAATGGTTATTTTACTTAAAATTCTCATTTTTGTGTAAAAAAAAAAAATTCCAATTTTAAGCCCAAAACTCGGCAATCGTATTTTTTAAACAAATAAATAACGTCCGCATTGCTTTTATATCTAAATTTAATTTTTTTTTTTCGACGCGACTTGCGAGTCGACGGTGATTCGTGAACAAGATGCCGCAGTTTGCGTTAGACGCACGTGCGTCCAGTGCAAAACGGAACTACACTGGCTTTGCTTTTCACCTTAAATTTCTACTTCGTTATATTATTCGGAGTGAATACGAGTTATTCCCAAGAAAAATTTTCGAAAAAAAGTCATATTTTTCGAAAAATATGGGTTTTTTCATCATTCTGTTGTAAGTCAGCTCTTTGCGAATCGCCGAGATACCTGGATCCGAAATGGCCCTTCGCTGCAAACATAAACTTTAAAAATCCCAGAATTTACTTTCGTAAAAATTCTTTAACGAAATCAAACTCCTATAATTCATTGCATAGATCAATAAAACATAACTCTTATTTCTTTACATCACTAAGCATAATCGTATCTACTGTCAGATTATATTCCATGGTCTAGAGTTCCAAATATCAGAGGAGTCATAGTGTATTTTTAAAAGTTAATATATCTTAATTTACTATCTTTAGTATTTTATTCTGTGTTTTTTAAGAATATATATTTTATTTTCAGGTTTCATGTTATTTAGACTCCATATTTCAAAACCCTATGACGTCAAACCTGCGAATTCTGGATCCGACGAATCAGAAAAGGGATTGTGTCTTTCTTTAAACCATAGGAAGGAATCAAGGAATGTTTATTTACATTTCTTGAAAACGACCAAGGGCTGAATTGAGCTCTGAATTCAAATGATAGATTTAATTTCTTTCATGCACATCACACACACGAAAATATATGAAATGAAAAATAAAATTATTTATATTTTCAGTTCTTTAATTTATTATTTAATTGTTATAAATATAACTTACTGTTTGATATTTATAACAGTTATGTATTTACATTTGTCCTCGTTTTACCTTTACATAAAAATGAAAATAAAATAAACAAGTTTATTTAAAATTTACCCCCCCCCCCCCTCCCGACACACAACAACACACACACACACACACACCACTTGCACTTTTTTTTTTTTATGTATTAAAAAATAGATGTATAATAATAAATAATAGGTTTACTTTTTTATTACATACTATAAGGATTAATGAAGCATTATACAACATTGCTTTACGATAAGAATAATAATAATAATTTTAAAAAAAAATTACATTCTTAAAAATCTAAATACAGTTGAGCTTCTATTTATCATACCTTCCCAAAACCCTTCATAAACTAATTTCATCAATTAGTTTTTCGTTTTCTTAAAATAGAAGTTAAACTGTATCTGAAAATTTCACATTTCCATGTATGAAATTGAGTGTATGTTTGTTTACATGCTTACATATACGTAAACAATTTAATTTTTATTACGTTAATAGCTATCCGTATAATTTCATATCTAACATTTACTTGTATTACAAAAAGAAAGAAAAAAATAATAAATTTTAGCCTTTTGACTGTTGACACCGCTTGCATTCTCAGCCTTTTGGCTAAGATCAGAGTGTAGTATACGTCCTTAGCTAACAGGACGGATTAAATAGCCTAGTGAGTGTAAACTAAGTAAAGAGTGTGTGTCCATGTGGCCTAAGTCAGTCTTTGGTCCTTATTCAGAACCTTAAATTCATACATATCTTTATTTATAAATAAGCACAAACATGATACAGTCATAAAGGAGTATTTTAAACACTTCTTTCATTACAATTATTTTAAATATGCCAGATTGCAATAATATGTAACACATTGAAGAATTAACTTAATTTTTAAGGAATTCGCAAACATCATTTATATAAAAGGGGGGGGGGAGGAGTTATTGAAATATAACTATCAATAACAGGATATAGTTTTATCATACATCAACTACTCATGCAGAAATGAACACTTTGGAAACTATCCCCCATTGCCAATCTTTCACAACAAGCTGGCATACAGCAAAAACAAACGAAAAAATAGACAATCTTTAAAAAATTATAAAATAAATTTTAACGAGTTTAACAAAAAATTCTTCGCAAAAAAACAATAAATTCTTCAATGCATTAAATAATATTGTAATTCTCCACACTTAAATTCATTAACATTTTAATAGAGGAAATAAAAATAAACAAAGTATACACAAAATGAATGAAAGTGGTTGTTGGATTTTTTAAAAATAGAATAACGGAATACACAAAATTTTCAAACAGAAAATTATGTATTATTAATGAAAAAGGGATGGAAATGACACAATAACATATCTGTTCAACATTTTAAACAGCAATAAAATAATCAATGCTCATTTATGAAACCCTGTAAATTTTTTTTTTTTTTTTTTGGGGGGGGGGGGGGGGGGGGGGGGGAATTACCTTTGTAACAAAGCAAAAATATAAGTTCCAGTACAGAAATAATATTGTTTTCATAAAAAGTTTATTTTTTAAATTATTAACTGGCAAAAAAATCTAAAACTTCAATCACATTAAAAAGCCAAAAGAGAAAAGTACAGAATTTCTTCAAAATATTAACGTTTACATAATAAATAATATCCTGTAAATAAGAGTGAATATCATAATTTACATAATTTATAAATGTATATCAATGTATTGATATGTTTAACTTACTTTAAGAAGATTTAGATATTTTTATATATTAATTTTAACAGAATTAATTCTAAATAATTCATTCTAACACTTACGTGAATTGTAATGAACGTTCACGTTTCAATACGTCCCTAGATGGCGCCAAAAAATAAGATTCGACGGAGATATTTATTGAAAACGTTTGAAATGTAATAAAAATAAATAAATATCATGGCAATTACTGAATATTTAATTCTACTTTCCGAATTTGTGAAAGGTTTGAGAAAAGGTAATCAAATCCAGACAGATATTAAAAAAACATTCATGATTAATTTATCCATTTAAATAGAATACTAAAATATTTTTGTTTCCCTGTTTGGTGCTGCCATCTAGATAAAAACGAAACAAACATAACGACTTGTTAATTAGAGTAATTTGTCAAGTTAAAAATTCAATAGATACATTTCTATACATTTTCATTTAAAATATTGATTTTTATAAGCATTTAATATTTATAATTAAAAAAATACAATTAGCAATATAAAATTTAAAATGTAAACAAAGCAACGATTTTTAAAAAGGGATTTTTTTAAAAGACATATTTTACTTTTTACAATTTAATATTATATAAATTTTGTTCTCAGGATTTTCAAATAAAGAAGAATAAAGAATTAGAAATAAAGAAGAATAAAAACACATCTAAAAATTATACAGGCAATTGGGGTTATAAGTTATTATATACTCAATCAGCTTCTAATTTTATTTGAAATGGGGTAAATAATAAACACTCAAAAATAAGAACATTATTTATTCACAAACTTGTTATGTTACACCCCCCCCCCCCCAAAAAAAAAAAAAAAAAAATTAACTTTTATTAGTTTATTTATAAAAATATCCATATGGAACTTATTTAAGGGTCTAAGGGTCAAAAATTAAATATTTGTATGCAATTTTTAAAATCATCCACAGAGTTTCAACTATACCTAAAAATTTTAAAATAAACTCATATTCTTCCAGTAAAACTTTTTTTGAAGTCTTTAATCTTCTGTTAGTAACCTGCCTTGTTATTACTTTATTGGGTACTTTTCGGTTAGCCGGGCACCAGTGATATATACACATGTATGTATATATACACACACACACACACATATGTACGTATACATATATATATATACATACATACATACATACATATGTATATACATATGTATTTATATATGTACATATATGCATGTATAGATATACATACATATCTATTTATATATGTACATATATCACTGGTGCCCAGGTAACCGAAAAGTACCCTTTATTGTAAGTATACAAGAAGAAATTATTGAAATACGTCAAAAGATATTACATATATCAGTAGGTCCTGAACACGATTTGAATGCTTTTAGAAAAATATCTGTCTGTCTGTCCGTGGGTGCTCAAACTCACGAAAAAATGCACGGAATTTAATAAAACTTCATATTCAGTCAGACCTTCATGTTGGTAATAAATGATAGGATGAAAAGAGGCTCACTCGTTTCACCTGGAATCCATTATTTCAGAATCGTAAACTAAACATTTAAATACAAAAAGACATTTCTCTGGACGCCATTCTGCATATGAGAATACCAAAGGCACATTTTTGGAAGTGTGTGGTAGAGAGGAGTTAGGGTTCTTTTTTTAAAGCCCAAGCCAGACCACCGTATTGAATGCGAGCTCCCACACGAGCCTGGAAAATTTTGTGTCATTGGAGCTCGAGCAAAATAAAGAAAATATGCATTCGATCGAAAGGAAAAAGAAAAAATGCATATTATTTACAAATTCTTTAAAAATAAATAATAGGGATGCACCGAATAATGATTTTGGCCAAATACAGAATATTCGGCCTACAGGTAAACAGAAAACCAAATATACCGATTATTCGGCTGGCCGAATATTTTTATATTTCAGAGTTTAAAAGAATCTAAATTTTAAAACAATATTTCATAATATTTAACACAGATAATTTCATTATGATAAACAAGACCTTTTTACAAGCAAACTTTACAGTAAAGAAAGATCTTTGCACTCAGTTATAATTTAAGAACAGCTTTAAAACTTTTTATTTCATGCTTCTTTTGTGAATCGCAACAAATGAATAAAATGTTACATTCTGAAACAAATATTTTAAAATCAAAGTAAAATTTTGAAGGAATTAGGGGGAAAAAATATATCAGTCATATATTCTTTGTTTGTCATGAAGGGATTAAGTAAAAAATAAATATATAATACAATCTATCAAATAGTAGTGGTAACTCAGCAACGTTTCTTTTTTTTTTTTTTATTTAGCAAGGAAATTTTTAAATGTGCACCAAATAGCAGTGTCTTGGGTGAGCGATTATTTTAGAGGTTGTAAACATACATATTGTTCCTAAAATCTTGCAACAAATTTTCAGGGGATATCATGTTGACAAGACAAACCTTTTTCGAACAACAAACAACATCTAAATTCATATAATCCATCAAAAATACAATACTTTCAATCAAAAATACAGGGTGTGTCACTACAAGCTGAATCTGAATTTTCGCTCACAACTTTAAAATAAAAAATTTTTAACGAGATTTGAATCAGATTAATATTGTTTGCATGAAATGTGATATCATTGGAATTGGAAGTGACTGTTAGTTTGCCAGTACCCATAAGTAATGAGCTGCATTTTGAAAAAAGGAATGTCTAGCTCAGTATTGGTCATACATGAATGGTAGCAGACCGAATAGTTTGATATTCGGTGCATCACTAATAAATATATTATTAAACTACTTCTTACGTAGAAATAACTATTAAATGAAAATTTAAGTTCAACCTTAATAAAACAGAAGTTTGATATCAAATAAAAATATACTTCATACTTAAAGGGATTCTCTTTTTTTCCCCCCTCCCTTAACAAGCAAATCTGATGGGCACGTTAATGAAGAGAGTTTAATGAATAAACGATGTTCTTAATATTCTCAATGTTTCAATATAGTTCTCTATTTTTTTTTTTTTTTTTCAAATCATGCATGGAAAAGTGACACACTTATTGCAGAAGCAAGGAGCATGGAATCAATACTTGGAAATCAGAGACTCAAGATGCTGATCGTCACTTAGTCATCAGACATTCGGATAATTTGGCAAAAATCTTAAAAACATAAATACGATAATAATGTTCAACCAAACATTTTTGAGATGCCTGATATTTCTATAGTCACTTTTTCTTCAATTTTTCTCCGAGTGACCCTTGCAATATATCAAATGAAAGGTTTTTTTTCAAATCTATTCATTTGGTACAGGTATCCGTGCATGGGAAGACAATGGGTGGCAGATTTTAAACTTTTTTCACATTTTTCTCATGGTGGGCGTCACTTTTGTGGACAAGGGTGGTGCGTATAACATCAACAACAAGGAAATAAAAAAATTATTATTTTAAAGAAACAAATTGATAAAACCATTTGCGGTTTCAATTGAAGTGTTCAAACAACGCTCGAGCATGTAAAAACGAGCTTTTTCAGAAAGCGCAGTGACACTGCACGTGACCGATTTTTTCAAATTTCCATATGTAGTTAAAGGAATTGCTGTAATTTTTGTAGTTATCGCTTCTCGGCCTTTTGGCTAAGATCAAAGTGTAGTATCTGTTCTTATCAGCTTAATATCTGATACGGGGAGCATTGCTCTCCTTCGATATTAAACTAATTTTTGAACAGAGGTTCGCGGTCCGGAATTTATTCCGCCCGAGCCACGGGTCGACCCGATATCGCACTGCATTCGGGATTTTTCGGCCCACAAAATAATAAGAAAAGACAAACAACAACAAGAAATTGTTGTTCACTTTACATATAAAGCTGATAAGAACAGATAAATATTTTAACTGTTACTGAAAAACATCAAAACCGCCTTACCACACACAAGGCTTCATCTGCAGAAAAAAAAAAAAAAAAAAAAAAAAAAAAAACGACAGAGGATTTTTGATTAGTCTCTTACTTGCAAACACGCAATTCCGGGCTACGCTACTTTCCTTATACACTACAGAACAGATACTACTGTCACTGAAAAACATCCCCATAGGCTTACTGCACACAGGACGGCATCTGCAAAAAAAATTTTTTTTGGAAGAGGGTCTTTGATATATTATTTAAAACACCCTCCCTCACTTTTGAGTGCATGTAGGTTGGTCTGTCAGACCATTTGCAGTTTTCTTGTGTCTAATAATACAAATCATTGAAAAAAAAAATGATCAGCAAAGGGAAAAAAAAATGTTCTTCACTTTATATATCAATTTGATAAAAACAGATTGGATTGGAAATATATTAATTGTTACTCAAAAAAAAATCCCCGTCTGCTTACTGTACAGAAGGCGTCACCTGGAGAAATACATTTTCTTTCTGTTAGGTCTTTAATTTGTAAACACTTAACTCCAGGTTATGTCACTTTCCTTATACATTACTGACATCTTAATTGTTACTTGAAAAGATCCTTGCATGCTTACTGCACACAGGGCGGCAGCTGCAAAAATTATTTTTTTGGGAGATGGTCTTTGATTATTATTTTTTAAACACAAAGGTACTAAGCCCCTCCCTCTTCAACACATGTCGGTTGGCCTGTCAGATCATTCCAGACTTTTTGGACCAAATAATACAAATCACAGAAAAAAAATGATCAGCAAAGAAAAAAAAATGTTCTTCATTTCATATATCAATCTGATAAAAAAAGACTGACTTGAAGATATTTTAACGGTTACTGAAAAACATCCCCATCGTCTAACCATGCACAGAGTGAATCCTAAATATATTTTTTCAGTAGAGGGTCTTTCATAAAGTAGTCTTTCATTTTCAAATACTCGATTCCAGTCGAATCAGGCATGTCGGTTATGCAAAAAAACCACCATTTCAAACCCTCCCACACCAGCAGTTTATTTTTTTTAGTTAAATTATTTTATTTATTTATTTACAGTTCAAATGAAAATAAAATATACTAAAAAATGTACTTACTTAAAAAATGCACACACAAATTTTGTGCAACTGCCACATGAAGAAGGGGGAAAAAAAAACTAATAAAATAAATTCTTACAAAATAAGTTGATGATTCTGGATAGATTAGTCTTTATTTTAAATAGTTATTTGCTACCTAATTAAAAAAAAAAAAATTTCAAGCCCTCTTTTGTTTTAAACATGGCAAATTGGTATCCTCAGCAGCAGGTTTGCCAATAAAATGAATTGGGCTACCCAATGTTTCAACCAGGTGTACACACGGCTGAAGTATTCTTTTCCCCGACATATCTGATGAGGAGGGGAAAAAAAGCACAGACGTACACCCCCCACTGTACACGGGTAGTTTAAATAATAAATTTAAAAAAAAATCGGGGAGAAAAAATATATACATGCTTAACTTAAATACTATATTTACATAGAATTAGTTTGACGTCAATTAAGAGAAGATTAGTAAGATATTTCATTCTGTAGAACTCGTGAAACAAGAACTAAATTGAAGTAGAAAGTAAATATTATTAGGGTGAATTATGCAGCGAAAATAAACAATAAGTAAAAGAAAACATCATTATTAAATGGAAAACCTACATTTATTAACGAAAAACAATGTAAAACATCTACAAATAAAGCCTAAAGCAGTTTAAAAAAAAAAAAAAAAAAACGTTGAAAACGAAACAATCTACGCTGCTTAGAGAATTTTAAACACGCATACCACAGCGGTAAACAAAAATAAATAAAAGCGGACGTCGAGAGGAAAGAAGTTAAATCGGTATGCTTACTCTAAAACAATTAAATAATATTAATTAAATTCTTATAAAGAATTTAACAATAAGAAAATCAACGACCGACAGAATATCCGCCATTGAAAATGGTAGTGTCAGTGACTTCAAATCGAATACAATCGATTTTCATCAGATGGTGTTTATTAAATATATTTATCAATAATTATTGAAAAAAATTATCCACGTGTCTCCAATTAATATTGTATGCATTAATTAGCATAACGTAATAAATTACTAAGCTTTTAACTATACAGAAGAAAACAAACACATTTAAAAAAATACGGTAACCCTGAACTGCGCCAAACGGAATATTGTGTGCCAACAAGGAAATGATTGGTCAATCCTGTGGAACGGGTGCGCAAATAACGAATGCGCAGTAGGTAGAAAAAGAATCTTAAAAATTAAATTTCCCAAATATTAAAATAAATGAATAAATAATTCAATATAAAAATAGATAAATGCATGTGACGATTTCGTAGCCTACAAAATATAACAGGAACGTAATTCGAACGCGAATAATACGCAGCGAGACTGTTTGAAATATTGAACATGCTCTATAAATAATAATAATAATAATAATAATAATAATAATAATAATAATAAAATCCTAAATAAAAATTTACGAATTAATGAAAAATAGTTTATACATATTTTTTCCGTTCTGCCAGTATTCGAATTTTTATTTAATCGAAGTTACAATAGTTATCCAATAGTGGCAACGTCATTTAAAACAGTTAAACGGACTTTTCAAAATCGAAGACCAAAGGCATTTTATCTACGATATTTTTATGGAATGATGAATATAATTTTTATTAGTGTATAAAAATGCTACGAAAGTTCACAATCTTCGATCTTGTAACTATATAATTGTTCTTTCTCTTCAAGGTCTTGCTCTTCGAGGCTCTTCAGTATAAAATTAAGCACACTGATACTGCATATGTTTACTTTCGTTTTTAAACGCAAGACGAAACTTTATGAAAAGATTTTTGAAAAAGAACCTTGAATCAAAAGAAATTTATCGGCGAATTTAACCTTCTATTTTAAAGTCATCGGTACCTTTACCTGGAATATCCTAAAATAACATAAAAACAAATACTTATTTCGCCAAGTTATGTTTTTTTTTTATACGGTTTACTATTACGTTTACAATTCCTTACTTACCGTTTTCCATTGATTTATACGTTTTATACCTACATTTTTTAATAACGTGAATTTACCTATATTATTCACAACTAAAAAGAAATGGCACATCTAGTATTTGTGGAGAATTAAATAAGAATCATGCACTTGTGACATCATAATTCACTTTTATATTTTAACAGAATAATAAGGCTACTATAATTTGTGACACATGGCTGTTATCATTATTTTTTTACGTGTGAAGTTTTCGCTGTGGTACTCTATTGTGAAATTTGGTCATTTTTGAAATTCAATATTTGAAAAACGGCATAATCAGTGGATTTGAAATTTATATCAAGAAAAATACAATTTTTTACCTTTCTGACAAATACTTTTCGAGCAATTAATTTTTTTAGTAACTTCAAATGTATCATTTTCTGAGATTAATCTGTGGCAACGATTAGCAAAAATCCCAGTCATCAGCAACGCATAGCTTTTTATTAAAGAGGATAATAAAATGAAAGCACCAGAAAGTATAAAGGTGTGGCTTGAACCAACACCCCAGTGGCAGATCTTCAAGTGTCTGCAATGCTAATAATGTTTTCAAAAATTAGTCTGCAATACGCAACATATCATATAAATCTTTTCTTGCTGCTGTTGTAGTTGTAGTGCTAATTAATTAAGGCATCAGCATTTATCTGCCTTTCTGAGTAAAAAAAAATTCTGAAATTCACAGCAAATATTCTGAAAGGTTACAGCAGAGGGGGGAGGGGAGAAAATCCCCTCTCGGCAATAATTTTTCTTGTTGCAGGTCGGATTAACTCTGCTTTTGATTCCAGTCGATTTCAGGCTGAGTGTAATTCTTGAAAATTTGGTTCGGGTTAACCCGATTTTTCAAAAGTTAGTTCAGTATATTGTTCCAGATTACGCACAGGGACCAACGCTATCATTATAAGTAATTTTTCTTGCTAAAATAAAGTTTTTGTTCCTGTTTAATTGGGCAACAATTATAATAACGTTTATATTTGATGATTTTTTTTTCTTTCTTTCTTAATAAAGTTTTATAAAATTACGAACATTCTGCATTGTTTTTTAAAAAAAGGTAGGTGGATTTCTTTTGTTTAATTGTTAATTCAGGTGTGTCCAACTTAAAACCTGTGGAATGCAAAGCTACCACTTATTTACAAACAGTAATTTTGTAATTTAATAAGCAGAAGATTTTAGTATTGGTGCATGAAATCGTTTATAGAATTTCTTTTAATTAGCATGAATTCGTGTATTAGCATGTATAATCTGAACTATCTGCTTTTTCTTTTTTAATGGAATTAATAATTTTATAGACACATGAGTTACTCATTTTACAGTTTTTTTTTTCTTTCCCCCTTGTGTAGGAAAGATGAAATATTTTAAGAAAATGATATGAAGAATACTTGTTACCTTTCAAACATCTAATTCTTATTTTTATTTTATATATGAAAAGTTATTGAAAATCAATTTTCAGGCAAAACGGTTGAACACATCTGTATTAAAATATGTAACATAAACAAAATATCTCGAGCATGGGTGAAAGTTTTATTCCCTCTGAAAGATTTCAGTCTTTTTCATATTTCAGAAAACTAAACAAGACGTTAAAATATTAATCTAGGGTAGATGTGCCAGTAATGGGCCACCTTCAACGTTTTTGGTTTATAAAAAAATAATGAATAAAAATTCAGCTTTTTTTAATTTCATTAACATGTTTTCTTTAAATTCTAGTTTTGAATACAATAATAATATAAATTATTTATTACTTTTTGTGTGGGGTGTCCATTACTGGAATTTAGGGTGTTTTGATTTATTTCTGTTATTTACAATTAAATTTCAATTCACATTGGGAAATGTGACTATGAGCATAGTTCAATATTGTTGGTAGATTAATATAATATAATAAAAAATATGGAAGATAACAATTATAACTATTAATTTCAGTCCTGTGAAAATTTGACTTTCACCCATGATCTTCAGATGCTTCTTTCCTATAATAATCTGTGCTCACTCAATCCGAGCCAAGAAACTATAATTAACAAGGATTGCAAGAGGGAAGGGGGCAGATAACGACAATTGCTCTTACATGGATTTTAAAATTATGAAAGTTACTTTATTTTCGCAAAATAAAAGTTAAATTCTAACAGAAAAAGAGATTCTGCGCCCTCCCCTCTAATCCTGATTTCCATGTTGAAGACATTTTTGGGTCATTCCATGTCAAGGGAACGAATGACATTTAACTTACTATTTCCAATTGCTTTTGTTTTAAGAATACATGAACTACCAAAAGAGAAGATCTGAGAAATAGATTTGTTTTTTTTTAAATATCATTTTACTTTTATATAGCAAGAGTTTAAAAGTCCAAAATTTCATAATTTCTGTTGTAGTATACTGCACATAAATCTCTTTTCAGCATAGAATTGAAATATTTAAAAAAATAAGAATACAATTCTCCTCGGAATATTACAAGCTTTCTTATGATATATCGCATGATGGATTTATTTTAAATTTTAAAAGTGTATGAAATTGGTTTGTTTGTCCATCTGTCTGAGCTCTAACTCTCGTAAATATAGTCAGATAGCTTTGTAATTCATATATGTTATTGAGATTTACTGTGGCATGTTCAGTATTGAAATTGAAGTGTGTAGCATTCATGGTTCCTTTACAGGGACACTTAAAACTATTCCGTTATGATATGATCTATGGGGGAAAAATAGTTTGCAATTTGCTTTAATAATGTTATACTATTTCAAACATATTGAAATTGATATATATCACTGGGGTGTACAACAAGATGCTTACTGTTGAACATGGTACGCACAGCATTTATCATTGATTGATAAACAGGGAGACACAAAAGTGTTTGATTACAGTTACTGTTTATGAGCCATAAATGCTGGAAGTGTGTTTTCAGTTGAGGTATGTGTTTTTAAAGATAACAATTTTTGGTACTTTTCGGTTAGCTGGGTGCCATTGAAATATACTTACTTACATACATACTTACATACATATATGTGTGTGTGTTGAATTAAAATTAGAGTAAATAACATTGCATTATAGGTAGCAGTATTTTTTCTGATTTCAATTATTGTAAACCACAATCTTTTTGCTTAAATACCTACGTAACCACTATTTCTTGTTTTTAAACTTATAAATCATTTTAAAAAAATTTTCAATTATTTTGGTTTATTATTTGTTTACTTAAAAATTTTTCACGGACTTACGATCATTATTATACTTACTATATTCATCTCTATAGTGGCAAGTGGTTTTTTCCATTTTTCTCCCTTTCTATGGGAGATAGGGCTTTAAATTTTTTCTGGAATTAGCTCTGCAGTGGAATTAGCTCTGCTCACTTGACGTGAGAAGCATCACACATGTTTGTTATATCATCAAGTAGATTTTAATTCAACGTTTGCCTGTATTTTTCATTTTGTTTTACTGATTTATTAGTTATTTTGTTAATTAAAATAACAATTGCATCCTTAAACAGCAGTGCCATGATATTAAAAGCGAAAAAGCATTGAAAAAAATGTTACGATTTACAGTTATGTGCAAAGATCATCACAAACATATATTCACCAGCCGAGAGGGACAATTAAGAAAAATAATGTAAATAAATATCCAAGAATTTTTTTTTTTTTCTGTTTTCATTAATATATTGTAATTATTTTTTGGTACTTTTCAGTTAGCCGGGCGACAAATAAATCTATATACATGTATGTATGTATATACATACATACATACATACATACATACATACATACATACATACATACACATATATGTATTTTTATTTATATTTTACTAGAGCCCAGCTAACCGAAAAGTACCCCCTTGTTTTTTTTTTTTTTTTACTTACTTACTTACTTACTTACTTACTTACTGGTAGTTGACACTTTGGTGAGTGTGGTTTTTCCGAATTCTGTATATTTTATTTATTTAGATATTCCAATGGCAACATTCTTCCATTTGTTTATTTCGCGTTACAGTTTGGCAAGCAATAGTTTTCTTTTTTGTGAAAAGTGGTCAACAGGATAATGGAGAAGTACTAATTTTACTTTAAGGTTTCAATGTTCATTTGGTACTTTTCGGTTAGCCAGGCACCAGTGATACATGTACATATATAATTATATATGTATATATATACATATATGTGTATGTATATGTACATACATATATATATATATATATATATATATATATATATATATATATATGTGTGTGTGTGTGTGTGTGTATCACTGGCACCCGGCTAACAGAAAAGTACCGTTCATTTTAAGTAGGGAAATTTTCATTTAAACTGTACAAATCATGCTTTAATCCTATTTTTTCAAATTATTCACTAATGGTAAAAAGATGCCTTCTCTCTTTTTCACCACGAGTTTTTGGATTCTGAACTTGTAAGCACAACAATAAAATAACGTAACATACTTCTCAAACAAAATAAAGAAACATACTTCTCAAATGAAAAACGTAAACAAATGATAACATCACTAGATTACTGCTCTTCCTTACATTGCTGCTGCTGCATACATTTTTATGTCATTATGGCTAAAAAGTTATCTTGCACTGACTTTTACATTTGTTATGTTTGGTTTATAGTATAAATTACACAGCTATTAAATTGCAGGAGGGTCCCTCCATCGCAGTGTGGTGAAGACAGCACTCTCGCTTGAGAGCGTAGGAGACGGTTCAGCTCCTGTTAACTCCGTTGTATACTCTTTCTGGAGTTTCAAGCTGTAATTATTAACAAAAAAAAAAAAAAAAAAAAATGGCAGGGGGAGAGGGTGGGGGCACAGCAGTATTTAAAAAAAAAAAAAAAAATTGTTTACATAGAATGCAATTATCAAAATTTAGTTTTCACCATCCATAAATTGAAGTGCATAAAAATATGTATTAAAGGTATTTAAGGGACAAGTTCCAGATACTGTGCCAGTAGAATTGACGATGAATGTTTCGATGTGGTAGTTGCTTCTTTTAAAGTATATTTTTTTCTGTATATGTAATATTATGTAGATATATTTATCTACTTTGTTTGTATGTATAAATATATATATATTTTTTTTTAAATTGTAATGGCAGTTGTGAACGAGATTTTTATTTTTTTTTAATCTCTGCCTTCAAAAATATTAAAGAACAAAAAAGATTTATATAATGTGTATAACTTTTTGCATTTTACGTTGGCAACTTCTAAATTTTATGCTTTTAAGTGCTGTTTATATGAGATTTCTAAAAGTTTTTTCATATATAGATATCCTCCTGACAATAACCGTTATTTATATATATCTCTTCTTTGGTTTATTAAATATGTTTGTTTATGTATTTTCATTACTTGTTAAAGTATCAAAAATTTTGTTTTAACATCGTACTTTTTTTTAATACGGTGGAAAAACACGATTTAATATACATATGTTTATAAGTATTTAAAAAGCATGTTTTTCCGCCTTCTTGAAAAATTTTTGTAAGATGCTAAAACTGCATTTTGGTGCCATTTTGGATTTTTTCACCAATCGCACCAACTGGCACAGGATGTGGAACTCTTCCCATGTTTAAGACTGTTCTTAAAAAGTAAATAAAAATTAAAACTGAACAATATGAATTTTTCTGACACAATCACAAAGCCATTTCTATATGCGGATGAAACTTACAGATATTAACATCCAAGTGCTGTAGATTAAAATGTCATTTTTAATTTTTCTATAAAGGTACTGCACCTTGAGTTGTCATCGATCGTTTCCCAACAAATACCCTTCCCTGGCAGTCGTATCTATAACATTGGTTTAAATATAACTTTGACACCATTTTCTTAAAGATACTTAGTTTTTGTAAAAAAAATTATTTGGTTTTTCAGTATCTGAATTCTGAAACAGGATAACTGGATAGCTACAGCCCATTTTCATAACTCAGAGACTAACTTTCTAATTTGAACGGAACTAATTCCAAACATTATAATAAACTTAATAGTCACTGTCTATAACATTAAAGTGAACTTATGAGTTTCTGGAGTTTCAAGCTGTAATTATTTATTAACGAAAAAAAAAAGGGGGGGGGGGCGTCAAGACAGCAGTATTTAAAAAAAAAAAGACTGTTTACCTAGAATGCAATTATCAAAATTTTGTTTTCACCATACATAAATTGCAGTACATAAAAATTATTTTGGTCAATTTTATGTACGGATGGTATTTTTAAATTTGAGAACAGAGTAATTATACACAGTAAACTCAATAAAAACAACATTTTTGATGGGAATTTTCTTTCTGTTTTTTTTTTTTTTTTTTTTAAACCTGTAATTTATTCGAATTTTTGTTTAAACTGTTCAGTATTAGGTAAAAGGGCCGAATAGTAGCTGATTATTCGTCACATTTCTAATATAGAGTCGAACTTCAGAAAGCTGAAATAGGGGCTCCTGTTTTGAAGCCTTGAAACAGTTGCATGCTAAAATCATTTCCAATGTGTATGCATTTTTTAAAAATTGTTTAATACATAATATACATATCTAACACCCCAATTTCTACAGAACTACTTCCATTTAACAAATTTAACTTTCTTAAGTTCATCTGTAGCATTTCATTGCTGTGATGTACAGATAACTACCACTATTTCCGAATAGTAACTTCAGCAATTTATTATTATTTTGAATTCTAAGATTTGCTACGATTCCCAGTCCTTGAGCAAGTAGTCCGGTAGTCTTTTATAAGTTGTTTGACAAAAAGCACTCTCATTCCCCCCCCCCCCCCCCCCCCCCTCTTTCGAGGTTTTTTTTTTTTTCTATAACTACAGCCCATTTTCATAACTCAGCAACTAACTTTTTAATTTGAAAGGAACTAATTCCAAACATTATAATAAACTTAATAGTCACTGTCTATAACATTAAAGTGAACTTATGAGTTGTGTATACCACTCTTTTCGAATAATAACTTCAGTTTTTTTTTTTTTTTTTTTCATTTCTGAGTATCTCCGGTTCTGAGACACTTCCAATCACAACACGGTTTAGCTCTTTTGAATCATCATCGAGAGCACTTACCAATTTCAGTTCTGCATTTCACCAGCAGGGGGGGGGGGCACTTTCCTATCTCTGGTTCTATGGGTCCGATGACGCTGGGGTTCGGCTCATTGTACTCGACATCAAGAGCACGTACCGATTTTATTTTGGATTTTCACCAGCAGGGGGCGCTTTCCTATATCTGGTTCGGACCAAAAGGAAATGGGGTCAATATTCTCAAACCGGAACATGATAAAAAAAAAAAAATTGTTAAAAAGATTTTTTTATTTAATTTTTTAAAAGATTGCTAAAATTACTTCATTATTTTTCCTTTTAAAGGAGAATTATCTGTTTCCCTTTAGGTAGAGGTTTAAAAGATTTAGTAGTCTCATTTGATGACCACGATCTGGATATATGCAAAATTGTGTTCTGCCAATCATTTCTTTAAAAATTTTATCCAGATCTCTCGAATGTTCATATTTTTTGTAGACAATTTTGATTTTATATTTTTTTCTGTTGAGATTAAGTGTATTTGATTTCAATAAGTCATTATGTCGCTGACAGAATGTTGCACCATCTGTATTTTGTCGACATATCTTTCCGTCCTCGGTAGTAAATGGTCATACATAGTTTTCTTTTTGTTACTTATATTAGATCTACAGATTTTTATATACATATACATATGAGTTTACATTACAATGGAAGATCTTTATAATGCAATTCTCCATATAACGCACAACTTCTCAGATGTAAACTATAGATTTTCAGCTAAGAAACACCCGAATTCTTAC
>OZ007600.1:130000-160000 GCA_963931845.1 Maratus michaelseni
TTTACCTCTGAGCAGTTTCACGTACTCTTGAACTCTCTCTTCAAAGTTCTTTGCAACTTTCCCTCACGGTACTTGTTTGCTATCGGTCTCACGGCGGTATTTAGCCTTAGGTGGAGTTTACCACCCGATTGGGGCTGCACTCCCAAGCAACCCGACTCCCAGGAGATCGCATTCGCGACGGCTGCGGCGGCTATGGGCCTCGCACCCGCTACGGACAGGCCCCGGTCAGGGGGACTTGCCGCCGCCTCCGAGCGCGACACGCTCACTCCTAAACGCCACATTTCCCGCGACCGGAGGCCGGGGATTCGGCGCTGGGCTCTTCCCTTTTCGCTCGCCGTTACTCAGGGAATCCCAGTTGGTTTCTTTTCCTCCGCTTATTTATATGCTTAAATTCAGCGGGTCGTCTCGCCTGATCTGAGGTCGACAAAGATAGTTCTCTCATTTTTAATCGAGAGATTTGCAGTCCTCCGGTCTCGCGTCTGGAAACCGCAGGCTCGCGTCTCGGGCCGCGATGTCCGCCAACCCCGTGCGCGAGCGCCCTATGCGGGACGCTCCTCGACCGGTGGAGCACGCAAGCCTTGGGTCGGCGAAGAACTGGGTTCTCCGGTGCGACCACGTAGGAGAGGACTCCTTCTGCATGCGTATATCCGACCCTCAGACAGACGTGGCCCCGGGTAGTACCCGAGGCCGCAATGTGCGTTCGAAAAATCAGTGCTCAATGTGTCCTGCAATTCACACCAAGTCTCGCAGCTGGCTGCGTTCTTCATCGACCCGTGAGCCGAGTGATCCACTGCTCAGAGTTGTTTTTTGGTTCGTTTCGAGTTCGGGGTTTCCCCCTCGCTCTATTTTGCGTTCGAAAAAGTCAGTGAAAGTCACCTCTCCCCCGACGGGGGAGAAGTTTCGAGGTTGCGGTACTGGCCCCCGTCCCGCCGCTCCTGGGGGAACGGCGGAGACCTCGACGCTCGGACGGGGACCGCGGGTGTTCTGAGGCGGAGGAGGTCGAACCGACCTCCCCTCTTCGAGCCTGGCGCCCCGAAGGGCACTCCCTGCGCACGACGATGTGCGGGGTTTAGACACCTCATAGACACCATTCAGCGTTCAAAGGAGTCGGACGACGCCCTGAGGAGCGACGTCCGGGTACCGAGAGGTCCGTCTCCCGGAGGGGGAGACGCGACGGTAATGATCCTACCACAGGTTCACCTACGGTAACCTTGTTACGACTTTTACTTCCTCTAAATGATCAAGTTCGGTCATCTTTCCGGCACGCCGCCGCGACCCGAAGGCCGCTGCGAGCGCCAGTCCGAAGACCTCACTAAATCATTCAATCGGTAGTAGCGACGGGCGGTGTGTACAAAGGGCAGGGACGTAATCAACACGAGCTAATGACTCGCGCTTACTGGGTATTCCTCGTTCAAGGAGAATAATTACAGTCTCCTATCCCTAGCACGAAGGAGGTTCATCGGGTTACCCAGTCCTGTCGGACAGGGAAAGCACACGCTGATTCCTTCAATGTAGCGCGCGTGCGGCCCCGGACATCTAGGGGCATCACAGACCTGTTATTGCTCTGTCTCGTGCGGCTAAACGCCGCTTGTCCCTCTAAGAAGAACGTCCGACGAGATTGATCGGAACGTCTATTTAGTAGGCTAGAGTCTCGTTCGTTATCGGAATTAACCAGACAAATCGCTCCACCAACTAAGAACGGCCATGCACCACCACCCACAGAATCAAGAAAGAGCTCTTAATCTGTCAATCCTTCCTGTGTCCGGGCCGGGTGAGTTTTCCCGTGTTGAGTCAAATTAAGCCGCAGGCTCCAAACCTGGTGGTGCCCTTCCGTCAATTCCTTTAAGTTTCAGCTTTGCAACCATACTTCCCCCGGAACCCAAAAGCTTTGGTTTCCCGGAAGCTGCCCGGCGTGTCATTTGAGGAACACAGCCGGATCGCTGGCTGGCATAGTTTATGGTTAGAACTAGGGCGGTATCTGATCGCCTTCGAACCTCTAACTTTCGTTCTTGATTAATGGAAACATTCTTGGCAAATGCTTTCGCAGTAGTTCGTCCTGCGACGGTCCAAGAATTTCACCTCTAGCGTCGCAATACGAATGCCCCCGTCTGTCCCTCTTAATCATTACCTCGTGTTCCGAAAACCAACAAAATAGAACCGAGGTCCTATTCCATTATTCCATGCACCATTATTCAGGCGTCGCGCCTGCTTTGAGCACTCTAATTTTTTCAAAGTAAACTTGCCGGTCACCCAAGACAACCGGTGAAGATCATCAAGAGAAACCGGCTGGCTGTTCAGAACAGGCAGTAACCACCGGTAGGCGGACCACCCGTCTGGAACTGAGATCCAACTACGAGCTTTTTAACCGCAACAACTTTAATATACGCTATTGGAGCTGGAGTTACCGCGGCGGCTGGCACCAGACTTGCCCTCCAATGGATCCTCGTTAAAGGATTTAGAGTGTACTCATTCCAATTACGGGGTCTCAAAAGAGTCCCGTATTGTTATTTTTCGTCACTACCTCCCCGTTCTGGGAGTGGGTAATTTGCGCGCCTGCTGCCTTCCTTGGATGTGGTAGCCGTTTCTCAGGCTCCCTCTCCGGAATCGAACCCTGATTCCCCGTTACCCGTTACGACCATGGTAGGCGCGTAACCTACCATCGAAAGTTGATAAGGCAGACACTTGAAAGATACGTCGCCGGGACGGGCCCGTGCGATCAGCCCAAAGTTATTCAGAGTCACCACAAGAGACGGACAGAGTCCGATTGGTTTTGGTCTAATAAAAGCGCTCGTCCCCGAAGGTCGGAGCTCTGCTGCATGTATTAGCTCTAGAATTACCACAGTTATCCAAGTAGTAAGGTACGATCCAAGGAACCATAACTGATTTAATGAGCCATTCGCGGTTTCGCCTTAATACGGCATGTACTTAGACATGCATGGCTTAATCTTTGAGACAAGCATATGACTACTGGCAGGATCAACCAGGTAGCTTCTCTGAAAGAGAAGGTTCGAATCGCCAGATCCGAATCCCGTTACGTGGACGCGCTCCCCTGCTGGAGGGAAACGCGGGTCTCGCGGCGACGGCGAGACTCCCAGTTTGGAAGGACCACTTTACGAGAGACAGAGTCGTAGCGTTCTGGAGCGGTTCGAGACTCACGACGTCCCCCGCGGCGTCAGCGCCGGGAGGTTTGCGTTCGTGGTCGTCGAGAGTTTTTTTGCGTAGGACGCACGGGCAGAAGACCCTTTTTTAAACGGCGGTTCCGCGGCAAACGACTACGACACGGGGCCGAGCCGCTGGCGGAGGTGCCGAGAAAGCATTGGCAAACCCGAAGCATTCTAGGAGGGAGACCCGATCTCTCGGAACGGTTCTCGGCGGCTTTTCTACGCGCGTTTCCCTTGCCCTGTCCCGGAATCCACGGTTCCGTTGAGAGCAGAGGCCCCAGAAAACCTGGGAATCCTCGAGACACGCACGTCTACTTCGCCACCGACTCTCGCCACCACCTAGACGCCCCACGTGGGATTGCTGGAGGCCTCCAGAGAAGATATCAGAAATCTTTCTGAAACACACACTTCTCTTCGCACGCGTCTTTTCAGACACGACAGGCCCCACATATATGCTGAAAGTTTCTTCCCGCTGCGAGTGTCCCTCCGCGTCGATCCCCGGCCCCTCGGCATCGAAACCCTCGCCTGCTCCCTTCGGAAGCGGGACGCGTTTTCACCCCGACGTGAAAAACATCTTCGCTTTGAACCGAAACGGCCTCCAGCCGTGCAACCTTTCGACACCCATTTCGGACACTTTGCGAAATTCGTAAAATCGACTTTTTCCTTTGAAGGCATTGGAACACGGAAAGCGAGACTTTGTCGTAATTTCGGGTTATTTTGACTTTTTCACACATTTCGAACACCTAACTGCTTCCGAACTGTGAAATAATGAGGAACTTGTAAAAAATTTCCCGATTACGACATCTGAATACCGAACTGATTTCGAACTTTGAAGAATTCTCCACAAATGCGAGACTTTGACGAAATTTGCAGTGTTGTTGGACTTCGTGTTTTTTTTTTAAATGAATCAGAACACCGAACTTTGAAAATACTTCGCGATTTCAGATTTTCGAACACCTAACTGGATTCGAACTTCTATCGAAATAATTCCAGACTTTGAAAATATTTCAGATATTCGAACACCTAACTGGATTCGAACTTCTATCGAAGACTTTGAATATATTTCAGATTTTCGAACACCTAACTGGATTCGAACTTCTATCGAAGACTTTGAATATATTTCAGATTTTCGAACACCTAACTGCAAGTGATCCTGGAGTTTGAAAATGTTTCACATTTTCTGTATTTCGAACACTTAACTGCATTATGAACTTCGAAAATTTTCGCAACTTTTATATTTATATTTTCGAACAACTGGCTGCACTTATCGGACACATACCATCGTTTTATCCTCAAACTTATTCAATTTAACATCGGGATATTTTTAAAATGGTTATTTTACTTAAAATTCTCATTTTTGTGTAAAAAAAAAAAATTCCAATTTTAAGCCCAAAACTCGGCAATCGTATTTTTTAAACAAATAAATAACGTCCGCATTGCTTTTATATCTAAATTTAATTTTTTTTTTTCGACGCGACTTGCGAGTCGACGGTGATTCGTGAACAAGATGCCGCAGTTTGCGTTAGACGCACGTGCGTCCAGTGCAAAACGGAACTACACTGGCTTTGCTTTTCACCTTAAATTTCTACTTCGTTATATTATTCGGAGTGAATACGAGTTATTCCCAAGAAAAATTTTCGAAAAAAAGTCATATTTTTCGAAAAATATGGGTTTTTTCATCATTCTGTTGTAAGTCAGCTCTTTGCGAATCGCCGAGATACCTGGATCCGAAATGGCCCTTCGCTGCAAACATAAACTTTAAAAATCCCAGAATTTACTTTCGTAAAAATTCTTTAACGAAATCAAACTCCTATAATTCATTGCATAGATCAATAAAACATAACTCTTATTTCTTTACATCACTAAGCATAATCGTATCTACTGTCAGATTATATTCCATGGTCTAGAGTTCCAAATATCAGAGGAGTCATAGTGTATTTTTAAAAGTTAATATATCTTAATTTACTATCTTTAGTATTTTATTCTGTGTTTTTTAAGAATATATATTTTATTTTCAGGTTTCATGTTATTTAGACTCCATATTTCAAAACCCTATGACGTCAAACCTGCGAATTCTGGATCCGACGAATCAGAAAAGGGATTGTGTCTTTCTTTAAACCATAGGAAGGAATCAAGGAATGTTTATTTACATTTCTTGAAAACGACCAAGGGCTGAATTGAGCTCTGAATTCAAATGATAGATTTAATTTCTTTCATGCACATCACACACACGAAAATATATGAAATGAAAAATAAAATTATTTATATTTTCAGTTCTTTAATTTATTATTTAATTGTTATAAATATAACTTACTGTTTGATATTTATAACAGTTATGTATTTACATTTGTCCTCGTTTTACCTTTACATAAAAATGAAAATAAAATAAACAAGTTTATTTAAAATTTACCCCCCCCCCCCCTCCCGACACACAACAACACACACACACACACACACCACTTGCACTTTTTTTTTTTTATGTATTAAAAAATAGATGTATAATAATAAATAATAGGTTTACTTTTTTATTACATACTATAAGGATTAATGAAGCATTATACAACATTGCTTTACGATAAGAATAATAATAATAATTTTAAAAAAAAATTACATTCTTAAAAATCTAAATACAGTTGAGCTTCTATTTATCATACCTTCCCAAAACCCTTCATAAACTAATTTCATCAATTAGTTTTTCGTTTTCTTAAAATAGAAGTTAAACTGTATCTGAAAATTTCACATTTCCATGTATGAAATTGAGTGTATGTTTGTTTACATGCTTACATATACGTAAACAATTTAATTTTTATTACGTTAATAGCTATCCGTATAATTTCATATCTAACATTTACTTGTATTACAAAAAGAAAGAAAAAAATAATAAATTTTAGCCTTTTGACTGTTGACACCGCTTGCATTCTCAGCCTTTTGGCTAAGATCAGAGTGTAGTATACGTCCTTAGCTAACAGGACGGATTAAATAGCCTAGTGAGTGTAAACTAAGTAAAGAGTGTGTGTCCATGTGGCCTAAGTCAGTCTTTGGTCCTTATTCAGAACCTTAAATTCATACATATCTTTATTTATAAATAAGCACAAACATGATACAGTCATAAAGGAGTATTTTAAACACTTCTTTCATTACAATTATTTTAAATATGCCAGATTGCAATAATATGTAACACATTGAAGAATTAACTTAATTTTTAAGGAATTCGCAAACATCATTTATATAAAAGGGGGGGGGGAGGAGTTATTGAAATATAACTATCAATAACAGGATATAGTTTTATCATACATCAACTACTCATGCAGAAATGAACACTTTGGAAACTATCCCCCATTGCCAATCTTTCACAACAAGCTGGC
This sequence comes from Maratus michaelseni, assembly GCA_963931845.1. NCBI lineage: Eukaryota > Metazoa > Arthropoda > Arachnida > Araneae > Salticidae > Maratus > Maratus michaelseni. The sequence continues at coordinate 136,527 of OZ007600.1, forward strand.
ATACAGCAAAAACAAACGAAAAAATAGACAATCTTTAAAAAATTATAAAATAAATTTTAACGAGTTTAACAAAAAATTCTTCGCAAAAAAACAATAAATTCTTCAATGCATTAAATAATATTGTAATTCTCCACACTTAAATTCATTAACATTTTAATAGAGGAAATAAAAATAAACAAAGTATACACAAAATGAATGAAAGTGGTTGTTGGATTTTTTAAAAATAGAATAACGGAATACACAAAATTTTCAAACAGAAAATTATGTATTATTAATGAAAAAGGGATGGAAATGACACAATAACATATCTGTTCAACATTTTAAACAGCAATAAAATAATCAATGCTCATTTATGAAACCCTGTAAATTTTTTTTTTTTTTTTTTGGGGGGGGGGGGGGGGGGGGGGGGGAATTACCTTTGTAACAAAGCAAAAATATAAGTTCCAGTACAGAAATAATATTGTTTTCATAAAAAGTTTATTTTTTAAATTATTAACTGGCAAAAAAATCTAAAACTTCAATCACATTAAAAAGCCAAAAGAGAAAAGTACAGAATTTCTTCAAAATATTAACGTTTACATAATAAATAATATCCTGTAAATAAGAGTGAATATCATAATTTACATAATTTATAAATGTATATCAATGTATTGATATGTTTAACTTACTTTAAGAAGATTTAGATATTTTTATATATTAATTTTAACAGAATTAATTCTAAATAATTCATTCTAACACTTACGTGAATTGTAATGAACGTTCACGTTTCAATACGTCCCTAGATGGCGCCAAAAAATAAGATTCGACGGAGATATTTATTGAAAACGTTTGAAATGTAATAAAAATAAATAAATATCATGGCAATTACTGAATATTTAATTCTACTTTCCGAATTTGTGAAAGGTTTGAGAAAAGGTAATCAAATCCAGACAGATATTAAAAAAACATTCATGATTAATTTATCCATTTAAATAGAATACTAAAATATTTTTGTTTCCCTGTTTGGTGCTGCCATCTAGATAAAAACGAAACAAACATAACGACTTGTTAATTAGAGTAATTTGTCAAGTTAAAAATTCAATAGATACATTTCTATACATTTTCATTTAAAATATTGATTTTTATAAGCATTTAATATTTATAATTAAAAAAATACAATTAGCAATATAAAATTTAAAATGTAAACAAAGCAACGATTTTTAAAAAGGGATTTTTTTAAAAGACATATTTTACTTTTTACAATTTAATATTATATAAATTTTGTTCTCAGGATTTTCAAATAAAGAAGAATAAAGAATTAGAAATAAAGAAGAATAAAAACACATCTAAAAATTATACAGGCAATTGGGGTTATAAGTTATTATATACTCAATCAGCTTCTAATTTTATTTGAAATGGGGTAAATAATAAACACTCAAAAATAAGAACATTATTTATTCACAAACTTGTTATGTTACACCCCCCCCCCCCCAAAAAAAAAAAAAAAAAAATTAACTTTTATTAGTTTATTTATAAAAATATCCATATGGAACTTATTTAAGGGTCTAAGGGTCAAAAATTAAATATTTGTATGCAATTTTTAAAATCATCCACAGAGTTTCAACTATACCTAAAAATTTTAAAATAAACTCATATTCTTCCAGTAAAACTTTTTTTGAAGTCTTTAATCTTCTGTTAGTAACCTGCCTTGTTATTACTTTATTGGGTACTTTTCGGTTAGCCGGGCACCAGTGATATATACACATGTATGTATATATACACACACACACACACATATGTACGTATACATATATATATATACATACATACATACATACATATGTATATACATATGTATTTATATATGTACATATATGCATGTATAGATATACATACATATCTATTTATATATGTACATATATCACTGGTGCCCAGGTAACCGAAAAGTACCCTTTATTGTAAGTATACAAGAAGAAATTATTGAAATACGTCAAAAGATATTACATATATCAGTAGGTCCTGAACACGATTTGAATGCTTTTAGAAAAATATCTGTCTGTCTGTCCGTGGGTGCTCAAACTCACGAAAAAATGCACGGAATTTAATAAAACTTCATATTCAGTCAGACCTTCATGTTGGTAATAAATGATAGGATGAAAAGAGGCTCACTCGTTTCACCTGGAATCCATTATTTCAGAATCGTAAACTAAACATTTAAATACAAAAAGACATTTCTCTGGACGCCATTCTGCATATGAGAATACCAAAGGCACATTTTTGGAAGTGTGTGGTAGAGAGGAGTTAGGGTTCTTTTTTTAAAGCCCAAGCCAGACCACCGTATTGAATGCGAGCTCCCACACGAGCCTGGAAAATTTTGTGTCATTGGAGCTCGAGCAAAATAAAGAAAATATGCATTCGATCGAAAGGAAAAAGAAAAAATGCATATTATTTACAAATTCTTTAAAAATAAATAATAGGGATGCACCGAATAATGATTTTGGCCAAATACAGAATATTCGGCCTACAGGTAAACAGAAAACCAAATATACCGATTATTCGGCTGGCCGAATATTTTTATATTTCAGAGTTTAAAAGAATCTAAATTTTAAAACAATATTTCATAATATTTAACACAGATAATTTCATTATGATAAACAAGACCTTTTTACAAGCAAACTTTACAGTAAAGAAAGATCTTTGCACTCAGTTATAATTTAAGAACAGCTTTAAAACTTTTTATTTCATGCTTCTTTTGTGAATCGCAACAAATGAATAAAATGTTACATTCTGAAACAAATATTTTAAAATCAAAGTAAAATTTTGAAGGAATTAGGGGGAAAAAATATATCAGTCATATATTCTTTGTTTGTCATGAAGGGATTAAGTAAAAAATAAATATATAATACAATCTATCAAATAGTAGTGGTAACTCAGCAACGTTTCTTTTTTTTTTTTTTATTTAGCAAGGAAATTTTTAAATGTGCACCAAATAGCAGTGTCTTGGGTGAGCGATTATTTTAGAGGTTGTAAACATACATATTGTTCCTAAAATCTTGCAACAAATTTTCAGGGGATATCATGTTGACAAGACAAACCTTTTTCGAACAACAAACAACATCTAAATTCATATAATCCATCAAAAATACAATACTTTCAATCAAAAATACAGGGTGTGTCACTACAAGCTGAATCTGAATTTTCGCTCACAACTTTAAAATAAAAAATTTTTAACGAGATTTGAATCAGATTAATATTGTTTGCATGAAATGTGATATCATTGGAATTGGAAGTGACTGTTAGTTTGCCAGTACCCATAAGTAATGAGCTGCATTTTGAAAAAAGGAATGTCTAGCTCAGTATTGGTCATACATGAATGGTAGCAGACCGAATAGTTTGATATTCGGTGCATCACTAATAAATATATTATTAAACTACTTCTTACGTAGAAATAACTATTAAATGAAAATTTAAGTTCAACCTTAATAAAACAGAAGTTTGATATCAAATAAAAATATACTTCATACTTAAAGGGATTCTCTTTTTTTCCCCCCTCCCTTAACAAGCAAATCTGATGGGCACGTTAATGAAGAGAGTTTAATGAATAAACGATGTTCTTAATATTCTCAATGTTTCAATATAGTTCTCTATTTTTTTTTTTTTTTTTCAAATCATGCATGGAAAAGTGACACACTTATTGCAGAAGCAAGGAGCATGGAATCAATACTTGGAAATCAGAGACTCAAGATGCTGATCGTCACTTAGTCATCAGACATTCGGATAATTTGGCAAAAATCTTAAAAACATAAATACGATAATAATGTTCAACCAAACATTTTTGAGATGCCTGATATTTCTATAGTCACTTTTTCTTCAATTTTTCTCCGAGTGACCCTTGCAATATATCAAATGAAAGGTTTTTTTTCAAATCTATTCATTTGGTACAGGTATCCGTGCATGGGAAGACAATGGGTGGCAGATTTTAAACTTTTTTCACATTTTTCTCATGGTGGGCGTCACTTTTGTGGACAAGGGTGGTGCGTATAACATCAACAACAAGGAAATAAAAAAATTATTATTTTAAAGAAACAAATTGATAAAACCATTTGCGGTTTCAATTGAAGTGTTCAAACAACGCTCGAGCATGTAAAAACGAGCTTTTTCAGAAAGCGCAGTGACACTGCACGTGACCGATTTTTTCAAATTTCCATATGTAGTTAAAGGAATTGCTGTAATTTTTGTAGTTATCGCTTCTCGGCCTTTTGGCTAAGATCAAAGTGTAGCCATTTTTGATCTGGCCGTTCGAAGTGGGCAAAATTCTATCTAGCCTTGAGCCAGAATTACGGTGATGTAGCTTACACTCTACTGCCGTGGCCTCACGCCTCGGCCGCCGCCTCTGGTTCGCACAGGTAGATACTTTTGCTATGGCTGGCATATAACTTATGAGCCTACCGTGGGAAGACAGGGAGACTCGGGGCATTGCACTTTGCCGGCGTAGAACTGTATCCCGGGACAGCTCAAGCGCGTAGGACCAGCATAGCCTGTTTTACCCCCCCTTCTAAATTGCCATATTTGGCTTTCTTCTCCTTTTGGCTTTTTCCCCTTTATTCTAAATTTTCCCGCCACTTTTTGGCTTTTAATGTTGGTTAGGGCCCGTAGGGTTTCCCCCCTTTTTTAATTGCTGCTTTTTTGTTGGGTTGAACTTCAATTTTTACTTTGGCGATGCCCTTGCAGCAATTAAATTTCTTGTCCATTTTCATACTTTTTCGAAAATGGTCACTGAGGAAAATTTTCTTTTCCTCATTTTTTGATTCTCGTTCGGCCTGGCGTTCCAAATTGGTTCAATTTCAGTAACAGTTATTCATATTTATCTGTTCTTGCAGTTTAAATTAGGTTAATTGTTAATTTTAGTAATTTTTGCAAGGCAGTTTCGTTTTTGCACTAGCCACGCCCATTACTCCTCCTTTCTGGTGTAGGCAAAATTCTTGCCCTTCCCCCCTACACTGGATATCAGAATTGTGGTTAGTTTCTTATTTCTATAGGTTTTCGCGTTCTTTTAGTCTATTTTAATTGTTTTCGCTTACTTCTGTCTTTCCCCTGTTTGCCTTGTGGCTAGTGTTTCTGTCCCCGCTTTCTCGCCTCTTTTCTTCTGTTCGTCGTTCCTGTGTTTTGTACCGTGGCTGTGTCTTTGGCGTGTGGCCTCCTTCTTGTTATATCACCGTTCTTCTGCGAAGGTCGAGTTAGCGATATTCATTTGTCATCTGGTACGTTTGGACGTCACTAATTGTACCGCCGTCGTTCTAGGGTTCTCTTCATTCATTTATGCTGTATATATCTTCAATGTAAATAGTTCGTTGTTTGAATTGATTCAAGTTTACTTCTACATTCATATATTTTCATATTATTCGTTATTATTCGCTTCTATAAACTGTTGCAAGGCGTGACTATTGGAACTATAAGTCTTTTTTAGTGGTCAAACCTTTGCTTTTGAAGTGACATTTTCTTAGTGTTAAAACTGTTATAATTATTTTTGGGATAAAGATAATCAAATTTTAACTCCACATCTGAATTCTACGTCAATTTTTGAAGGTTTTGGAGGTATTACTTCTTCCGGATCATTGGATTGATAGTTGACCCTTTTCCGATTTTTGCATTTTTAGACTTGAAATAAAAACTTTACTTTCGATTTTGCACTTTTGAACTTGATATAACAAATCTTCAAGTTTGAATAATCAAATATTGACTTCAAATCCGTATTATACAATAATTTCTTCATCTTAGAATAGTAGTATTTCATGTGAATCGCAGAATTAATAAATGACTTATTTATGGTTCTGACTAACTAAAAATTGATATAATAATTTTTAAAATAAACCTACTCAAGATTTGACTTCAGATCTGAATTCTACGTCAATCTATGAAGGATTTGGAGGTATTACTTCTTCCAGATCATAGGATTGATAGTTGACCATTTTTCGATTTTTGCATCTTTAAACTTGTAATTAAAAATTTAAACAGTCAAGATATCCAAGTTTTGACCTCAAATATATATTTTACAACAATTTTTCAATATATAAGTGATATTACTTTGTATGAATCACTGAACTGATAGTTAACTTACTTTCGATTTGGCATCTCTGATCTTGATATAACAAATCTCCAAGTTAAAGGAATCAAATATTGACTTCAAATCCGTATTATACATTAATTTCTTCATCGTAGAATAGTGGTATTTCATGTGAATCGCAGAATTGATAAGTGACTTATTTATGATTCTGACTTCCTAGAATTTAATATAATAATTTTTGAAGAAAAACTACTCAAGATTTGACTTCAGATCTGTATTCTATGATAAATTTCTGACATTTTGGTGACATTGTTTCAATTGAATTAAAGGTTTTATAGTTGACCGTTTTTTGATCTCGGTGTTATATTCTATGCCATAAAATTGAAAATAAAATTATTTGAAGTGGATTTTATAAAATTTTGACGTGATATCTATATTCTACATCAATTTTCCGTTAGAATAGTGGATTTATTTTGCCTGAAATATAGAGTTTACTTCTGACATATTTTTGAAATTAGTTATATGTAAAAAACCTTATATCTGTTATATTAAATTCTAAAGTAAAAATTATTGAGTTTTGACTTTGAAATTATATCCTACATCACATTTACGACATTTTGGTGTTAATATTTTTTCCACTTCATAGATTTTACAGTTGACCTAATTTTGATATTTATATCAATCCTCAGGCCTAAGTTCTACTGTAAAAATTTTTAAAGTAAAGAAAGTTAATTTTTGTCTTCAGATCTACATTCTACGTAAAATTCTCTATATTTTAGTGGTCTTTTTTCACTTGTTTCACTGGGTTCATAGTTGACCATTTTTTGAGTATAATATCAGATTTAAATATTTCAACTTGGTCTAATAATTTTTTAAGCACAGATAATTAAGATTTGACTTCAGATCTGTACTCTACGGTAAATTTGCAACATTTTAGTGGTATTACTTTACTCGAGTCGTAGGATTCATAGTTGACCAACTCTTGTTTTTGGCATATCAATTTTGGTCTTTTGCTTTAAATTTGTTCATCATGTCTAATTCTACTGAACTACCAAATGAAATTCCTGACTCTACATCAGTCTGTCAAGAGTCTACAACATCAGACAATCCCAATACACAACTCTCTTTAACTACTAAACAATCTATTGAAGACATTTATAAAACTCCGCCGAAATTAGTCATTATAGAAGATTTCAATGAAGACAGTAATAGCCCGCTCACATCTCCACATAATTCACTGGATAAAAATACTCCGTTGACACAAAAATCTCAGACATCTCATATCCCAATACCTCGTCCACCGTTAAGACAATCAGCAAAAAGAAACATCTTTTCTCCTATTTTTGAAGATCCTGTTTCTACATCTCCCACTTTGGAAGATGAATCTCCAATCAGTAATAATACTCGTATTGGTTCACTTGCTAAAGATTGGATACAACTTACAAATAAATATATGACTAGAAATCGTTTACGACTCACTGATTCCAGAAAGATTACGGAGATTGAGCGTAAAATTGCTGCAATGCAAGCCTACCGCACTCCAACAAAAGCTTCTGTAAATAAGCCTCCTTCAAGCTCACAAGCTCGCCAGGCTTTAACTAATGAAATTCTCTCGAATCTCTCTCATCCATCGGAGGATCCCCAACAGCATGCCACACCTTCAAAGGATGTCCAGCATGATTCAGATTCTGAGGATACTCAGTCAACTTTAGAAAAAGACCCTTGTGAAAACTCGCCTGAAATTGATGTTAATTGTCACCCATCTCCTCCTCCTTTAAACAATTTACAAGTTAATCCAAACCTGAGGGAAGATTCTGATTCACTGGCAAGTAAAATGATTAATTTAGTTTCTGAAACATTGCGTAATCCTCTACCTGATGTGTCTAACTCAATAGTTCAAGATGTAAATACCTCTCAAGATGAATCAGATGATATATTGGTTATTAACACCCAGGACTCTGATTATGAGATTTTGGATTCTCCCGACTCTACGCCTATTAAGGATTCAGTTAGCATTATTCCTGATACGCCTCCTTCTCAATTAAGTACTGATAGTACTCAGAGGAAGATAACTTCTAAGAAGAAAAGAGTTCAATTTAGTACACCTACAGTTAAAGATTCAGGCACTCTTCGTTTTCCGGTTAAATCTAACTTCTCGAATGGAACTTTACAATTGATTATTCCATTCACAGACTTTCCTTTTTGCGTTGTTGAAAGCTGTCAAACACAATTTTTCGATCAAACATTCATGAAACTCAATAACTCTATTGTTAAACATCTCCAACATGCACATAAGCTTAAAGTAACTACTACTGAATTCTGGTGTTCTTTATGTGGTAACTACATGACTAAGTCTCCTCGTTTCCATAGTTGCTTCCTTCATGGAATTCAATTTTATAATGTTGACTTTAACAAATACACCTTTAAATATAATTGTGAGAGATGTGGCTTTGGATGCTCGAATAAGAAGTTAATGACTAAGCATCTTTGTCATTCCACTCCCATCCACAGGATATTTCCTGATACTGATATTAATTCAACACCGCCTCATGCTGTCTTTAAAGACCAGCAGCCGCATCTTTCATCTTCTCTTCCTTCACAAATAATAGATGAACCTCACCCAACAACATCGTCTGATACAACCATTTTAACTGATATTGCAAGTACAGACTCTCAAGCCTCTTCAAGTTTGCCTACAATCTCATCCTCTTTCCCAGGAACCTTTTGTAGATTTAGAGAAACAAATGATTTACACTTTGTCTTTCCGATCCATGATTATTTGAGTTGCACTGAAGATGGCTGTGATGCAATATTTATTCAAAAAAGATGGTCAGACGCTCAATTCACGTTGTTACGACATTTAACATCTGTACATGAACTCCCTCAGCCTACAGTTACTCGTTGGTGTAGCAATTGCAAAATTACAATCCCAACTAAGATCACCAGTCATAAATGTTTTAAATCCGGTGGTTATTTCAAAATTTCTAAAGAAAAATCCGATTTATCTTTTAAATGCTCTCAATGTGATCTCTCTTTTCCTACTGGCTCTGGGCTGTCAAATCATGAAAGATGGCATACAAATAAAGCTAATTATGAAAAAGCTAATGCCTCGACCTTAAAACAATCACTTAAGGACCGTCGTAAGCTCCCACCTGAACTTTTAGTTTCTGTATCACAAGATGAACCTCCGTCACCTACTTCTACTTCACAAACTCAATCTTCAACATCTGAAGCAGTTCAAAGCTCTTTTCCTGATGACTTAGCTGTCACCTCTGATAACGAAAATAATGAAAATAATGTTCCGCCGATAACTCGATGTAATGATATTCCGAATCCTGATGAACCTTCTCCCTCTCACGAGTACACTGAGAAATTTCAGGAAATGCTCCAACGGGATCCTTTACCATCTTGGGAATCCTTTTTGACGTTATTGGATGAATACATAGTCTTTGTTCAAAAATCAGTCCATGTCGACACTCCAGCTAAATCTACAATTTATAAGCAAGATAACCCGGATAACCCTAAATTTATTCAGTCTTTATATAGAAGAAATAGACGTCGGGCTGTCCGAAAAGTCATTGGGGAAAACACCACTCCTTGCCCTCTGAGTCCTCAGGACCTGGCTTCTCATTTTTTCCGTCCAAATCCACCTGCTCATGACGATTCAATATTTGACAACTGGTCTCCTGCAACCGTCCCTATTGATTTGGAATTCTTTCCACCAACAGAAATATGGTCTCGTTTAGCACGAGCTGAAAATACAGCACCTGGTTTGGACCGTTTAACTTACAATCATTGGAAATCTTTGGATCCTGATGCGCTTACACTATCTGCAATATTTAACCTCTGCTTGAAATTTGAAAAAATACCACCAGATTGGAAACTATCAAAAACAGTATTCATTCCGAAAAAAGGCAATAGTCCCAAACCCTCTGACTGGCGTCCTATCTCTTTGTGCTCAACCATTTCTAAATTATTTACCGGATGCCTTGCTAGCCGGATAACTGATTGGGCCACTTCAAATAAAGTTCTTTGCCCTGCTCAGAAAGGCTTTATGCCATATGACGGGGCGTTTGAAAACAATTATGTATTTGAACAAATTCAACAATCTATTCGAAAATCACAAAATAAAGAGTTATGCTTAGCCTCCATAGATATCTCAAATGCATTTGGTAGTGTTCCGCATCAAGCTGTTGTCAATGCTATTTCCCATTCTGGTGCAGGTGAAAAAGCTACAAATATTGTTTCTGCTCTCCTTTCTGATATTTCCACTTTTGCATTTACTGCTGCTGGAGAACACGGTCCGGTCCCGATATCGTGTGGCGTTAGGCAGGGTGATCCTCTGAGTGGGATTCTTTTTAATTTCGCTTTCAATCCCATAATCCTTGCAATATTTCAACTTCTTGGAGTTAAGATACTCGTATATGCTGACGATGTTTTAATAATAGCTGAATCTCCTGAAAAACTTCAGAATGCTCTCGATATCTTTCAAGTCCTCTGTACTCAATTGGGGTTGTCTGTTAATGCTAAAAAATCTTACACAATGCATCTCGGTGCTAATCCTCGCTCATGCAGGGATACCATCTTCACCCTTAATCAAGTACCACTGGAATTTGTCATGGAAAACGATCCAATTGAATTTTTGGGCAAACCAATTGGCTTTCAGCTAATCAATGACCATAGTCAAATTAAAGAGTTTTATGAAAAAGCCGAAATAATCCTCAAATCTGCCTTAGCCCCTTGGCAAAAATTGGATGCATTAAAATCTTTCTTTTATCCGTCCTTACAGTACGCTCAACGTACCAACCAAATTAAAAAACATGATTGGGCTGAGTTAGACGACAGCATTCGTCAAATAATCAAAAAAGATGTAATAAATGTCCCCGACAGAGCCACTTCTAACTACCTTTATGGCAATTCGTCTGATACTTTACTTGGCATTCCTCTTGCCGCCGAAGATTCAGATATAGCTATGATAGATGGCGCTTTCAAAATACTAACCTCCGATGATGACGTTGTTCGTAATTTGGCCTGGAAGGATCTCACAGCCACAGTTCAGCATCGCCTCCGTACAGGAAATCGTAATAGAAATACTCCTCCTCCAGTTGCTACGTTAGACTCTCTTGCAGCATTCTTATCAGGAAAGAAGTTTCCGGGCATGAACCCGAACTCTTCCATATTCACTAGAGCTCGCATGGCTTCCGATAGACTCGGAGTCATGTGGTTTTTCAACAATGATCAGACGATTTCCATCTCAAGAAGAGGAATCAATATAACTGATCGAACCAAAGTCTTCAAGCAACTGCGCAACCACTTTCGCTCCAATAGATCTTATGCTCTTAAATGCCAGAAGGACCAGGGAAAGACGCTTCATTGTTTTGCAAAGTCTAAAGTTTCCTCTCATTACAACCGTACTGGAGACTTTATCAGGTTCTGCGACTGGCGGTGGATTCATAAAGCTCGACTCAATCTCTGCCCTCTTAACGCAGTCAACCCGAAAAATACGATTGAACAGATGAAATGCCGCCATTGTCCAGAACCATTTGAAGGCTTACCTCACGTCCTCTGCCATTGTCCAAATAATTGGCCTAAAATTTTGCAACGACATGACCATATTGTCGATCGTCTAATAAAAGCTTCCTCCAATAATTGGACTTTATATAAGAAGAATCAAACTGTAGCCGGCTCTAAATTAAGACCGGACATTGTGTTAACACGGGGTGATGCCGCCCTTATATTGGATGTGGCTGTGACCTTTGAAAATGGCCCTGGGGCCTTTGACAAGATCAGACAGGCGAAAATTAACAAATACCAATCTATTGCAAATTCTCTTAAACTTAAATTTAAAGAAGTCTCAGTTGAAGCAATAGTTCTCGGTGCCTTGGGTAGTTGGGACCCAAAGAATGACAGGGTTTGTCATCGATTATGTACCAAAAAGTACACGAAACTGATGCGTAAGCTAATGGTTTCCGATACCTTACGATCCTCTCGTGACATCTATATTGAACATGTCTCGCGGAATTTACAGTCTCAGCCTCCCAGGTACCGTTCCTTCTTTAATTCAATTGCTGATCCGACATCTGATTCTACTACTGGTCGACCTCCGTCTCCACCTTCTCCACATGCTGTCAGTCTATCTGGGTCGAGATCTTGTCCTATACCTCCTCCTGCTGTTCCTCAAACCGTCTCAAGCTCTGTTTCTCCTAATTTACCGATCGTGACTTTCAATCCTAGTTCTTTGTTTTGTCCGGCATCAGACTCTGGTGAACGATCTCCTCTAATAAACTTTGATGTTGATGTGGAGTTCTCGTCCCCTGTGCTGGTGGAACGAACTGTAATTATTAATTCTGATACAAGAACTAACTCGTTCCAAATTCATACAGCTGAACGCGTCTATACTGAAACCGGACTCTCGTGCTCTATTGCCGGAGCGGTTATCTCAGAAGTTGATTCAGACTAATTCTTCACTTCATGTAAATAATTGTACAGCCTTGCATTTCGTCTGTAAATAGTTATTAAGATTTTAGTATATCTAAATATTAGTCTTTGTATATAAATTTTTGTAATTTTTATTCATCTTTAATCATTATAAATTTTTAAATTTAATTTTAATATTAAATGTTAAATGCTCTTTTTGGTCACATAATATTATCTAGTATTATCTTAATATTACTTTTTCTATTTCTTAGTTTTAGTTAATTCTGTGACCTTCTTACTTGTTAAGATTGTCGTAATATTATGTTTTAAAGTTAGTTCTTGCAATTACACATTGTAATTGCGCCAGGGCGCGTATCTTTCTTTCATCTATCCCGTCTCCAGTTTTTGTTTAAATTATAGCTTCGTGCTGTAACCAGCACATTGGGATGAACTGATAATCGGATCTTATTATCAAAAGACTCCCTTTCTCACTTCATCCATTTTATTTTATCTAAATTCCCGGATTCAACATACGCACATGTATGTTTGCCACGTACTGTTTGAATCCACCTTTTTTATTTTTGCTGTCCTATCTTTTAAGAAGACCTTGGTCTTCGTTCCCTTCCGCACTGTCCTCTCTAGTTTTTTATGCTTTTCAGTAAGCACAAGTAGCATTTTGGCTACGCTTCTTGTACTTACTTTCCAAATCCTTTGATGGGGGATGATGAACGGCATATATACAACTGATATCGTATATAACATGCTCTCTGACCCCATCTGTTCTTATCAGCTTAATATCTGATACGGGGAGCATTGCTCTCCTTCGATATTAAACTAATTTTTGAACAGAGGTTCGCGGTCCGGAATTTATTCCGCCCGAGCCACGGGTCGACCCGATATCGCACTGCATTCGGGATTTTTCGGCCCACAAAATAATAAGAAAAGACAAACAACAACAAGAAATTGTTGTTCACTTTACATATAAAGCTGATAAGAACAGATAAATATTTTAACTGTTACTGAAAAACATCAAAACCGCCTTACCACACACAAGGCTTCATCTGCAGAAAAAAAAAAAAAAAAAAAAAAAAAAAAAACGACAGAGGATTTTTGATTAGTCTCTTACTTGCAAACACGCAATTCCGGGCTACGCTACTTTCCTTATACACTACAGAACAGATACTACTGTCACTGAAAAACATCCCCATAGGCTTACTGCACACAGGACGGCATCTGCAAAAAAAATTTTTTTTGGAAGAGGGTCTTTGATATATTATTTAAAACACCCTCCCTCACTTTTGAGTGCATGTAGGTTGGTCTGTCAGACCATTTGCAGTTTTCTTGTGTCTAATAATACAAATCATTGAAAAAAAAAATGATCAGCAAAGGGAAAAAAAAATGTTCTTCACTTTATATATCAATTTGATAAAAACAGATTGGATTGGAAATATATTAATTGTTACTCAAAAAAAAATCCCCGTCTGCTTACTGTACAGAAGGCGTCACCTGGAGAAATACATTTTCTTTCTGTTAGGTCTTTAATTTGTAAACACTTAACTCCAGGTTATGTCACTTTCCTTATACATTACTGACATCTTAATTGTTACTTGAAAAGATCCTTGCATGCTTACTGCACACAGGGCGGCAGCTGCAAAAATTATTTTTTTGGGAGATGGTCTTTGATTATTATTTTTTAAACACAAAGGTACTAAGCCCCTCCCTCTTCAACACATGTCGGTTGGCCTGTCAGATCATTCCAGACTTTTTGGACCAAATAATACAAATCACAGAAAAAAAATGATCAGCAAAGAAAAAAAAATGTTCTTCATTTCATATATCAATCTGATAAAAAAAGACTGACTTGAAGATATTTTAACGGTTACTGAAAAACATCCCCATCGTCTAACCATGCACAGAGTGAATCCTAAATATATTTTTTCAGTAGAGGGTCTTTCATAAAGTAGTCTTTCATTTTCAAATACTCGATTCCAGTCGAATCAGGCATGTCGGTTATGCAAAAAAACCACCATTTCAAACCCTCCCACACCAGCAGTTTATTTTTTTTAGTTAAATTATTTTATTTATTTATTTACAGTTCAAATGAAAATAAAATATACTAAAAAATGTACTTACTTAAAAAATGCACACACAAATTTTGTGCAACTGCCACATGAAGAAGGGGGAAAAAAAAACTAATAAAATAAATTCTTACAAAATAAGTTGATGATTCTGGATAGATTAGTCTTTATTTTAAATAGTTATTTGCTACCTAATTAAAAAAAAAAAAATTTCAAGCCCTCTTTTGTTTTAAACATGGCAAATTGGTATCCTCAGCAGCAGGTTTGCCAATAAAATGAATTGGGCTACCCAATGTTTCAACCAGGTGTACACACGGCTGAAGTATTCTTTTCCCCGACATATCTGATGAGGAGGGGAAAAAAAGCACAGACGTACACCCCCCACTGTACACGGGTAGTTTAAATAATAAATTTAAAAAAAAATCGGGGAGAAAAAATATATACATGCTTAACTTAAATACTATATTTACATAGAATTAGTTTGACGTCAATTAAGAGAAGATTAGTAAGATATTTCATTCTGTAGAACTCGTGAAACAAGAACTAAATTGAAGTAGAAAGTAAATATTATTAGGGTGAATTATGCAGCGAAAATAAACAATAAGTAAAAGAAAACATCATTATTAAATGGAAAACCTACATTTATTAACGAAAAACAATGTAAAACATCTACAAATAAAGCCTAAAGCAGTTTAAAAAAAAAAAAAAAAAAACGTTGAAAACGAAACAATCTACGCTGCTTAGAGAATTTTAAACACGCATACCACAGCGGTAAACAAAAATAAATA
Source organism: Maratus michaelseni (assembly GCA_963931845.1). NCBI lineage: Eukaryota > Metazoa > Arthropoda > Arachnida > Araneae > Salticidae > Maratus > Maratus michaelseni. The sequence continues at coordinate 151,853 of OZ007600.1, forward strand.
AAAGCGGACGTCGAGAGGAAAGAAGTTAAATCGGTATGCTTACTCTAAAACAATTAAATAATATTAATTAAATTCTTATAAAGAATTTAACAATAAGAAAATCAACGACCGACAGAATATCCGCCATTGAAAATGGTAGTGTCAGTGACTTCAAATCGAATACAATCGATTTTCATCAGATGGTGTTTATTAAATATATTTATCAATAATTATTGAAAAAAATTATCCACGTGTCTCCAATTAATATTGTATGCATTAATTAGCATAACGTAATAAATTACTAAGCTTTTAACTATACAGAAGAAAACAAACACATTTAAAAAAATACGGTAACCCTGAACTGCGCCAAACGGAATATTGTGTGCCAACAAGGAAATGATTGGTCAATCCTGTGGAACGGGTGCGCAAATAACGAATGCGCAGTAGGTAGAAAAAGAATCTTAAAAATTAAATTTCCCAAATATTAAAATAAATGAATAAATAATTCAATATAAAAATAGATAAATGCATGTGACGATTTCGTAGCCTACAAAATATAACAGGAACGTAATTCGAACGCGAATAATACGCAGCGAGACTGTTTGAAATATTGAACATGCTCTATAAATAATAATAATAATAATAATAATAATAATAATAATAATAATAAAATCCTAAATAAAAATTTACGAATTAATGAAAAATAGTTTATACATATTTTTTCCGTTCTGCCAGTATTCGAATTTTTATTTAATCGAAGTTACAATAGTTATCCAATAGTGGCAACGTCATTTAAAACAGTTAAACGGACTTTTCAAAATCGAAGACCAAAGGCATTTTATCTACGATATTTTTATGGAATGATGAATATAATTTTTATTAGTGTATAAAAATGCTACGAAAGTTCACAATCTTCGATCTTGTAACTATATAATTGTTCTTTCTCTTCAAGGTCTTGCTCTTCGAGGCTCTTCAGTATAAAATTAAGCACACTGATACTGCATATGTTTACTTTCGTTTTTAAACGCAAGACGAAACTTTATGAAAAGATTTTTGAAAAAGAACCTTGAATCAAAAGAAATTTATCGGCGAATTTAACCTTCTATTTTAAAGTCATCGGTACCTTTACCTGGAATATCCTAAAATAACATAAAAACAAATACTTATTTCGCCAAGTTATGTTTTTTTTTTATACGGTTTACTATTACGTTTACAATTCCTTACTTACCGTTTTCCATTGATTTATACGTTTTATACCTACATTTTTTAATAACGTGAATTTACCTATATTATTCACAACTAAAAAGAAATGGCACATCTAGTATTTGTGGAGAATTAAATAAGAATCATGCACTTGTGACATCATAATTCACTTTTATATTTTAACAGAATAATAAGGCTACTATAATTTGTGACACATGGCTGTTATCATTATTTTTTTACGTGTGAAGTTTTCGCTGTGGTACTCTATTGTGAAATTTGGTCATTTTTGAAATTCAATATTTGAAAAACGGCATAATCAGTGGATTTGAAATTTATATCAAGAAAAATACAATTTTTTACCTTTCTGACAAATACTTTTCGAGCAATTAATTTTTTTAGTAACTTCAAATGTATCATTTTCTGAGATTAATCTGTGGCAACGATTAGCAAAAATCCCAGTCATCAGCAACGCATAGCTTTTTATTAAAGAGGATAATAAAATGAAAGCACCAGAAAGTATAAAGGTGTGGCTTGAACCAACACCCCAGTGGCAGATCTTCAAGTGTCTGCAATGCTAATAATGTTTTCAAAAATTAGTCTGCAATACGCAACATATCATATAAATCTTTTCTTGCTGCTGTTGTAGTTGTAGTGCTAATTAATTAAGGCATCAGCATTTATCTGCCTTTCTGAGTAAAAAAAAATTCTGAAATTCACAGCAAATATTCTGAAAGGTTACAGCAGAGGGGGGAGGGGAGAAAATCCCCTCTCGGCAATAATTTTTCTTGTTGCAGGTCGGATTAACTCTGCTTTTGATTCCAGTCGATTTCAGGCTGAGTGTAATTCTTGAAAATTTGGTTCGGGTTAACCCGATTTTTCAAAAGTTAGTTCAGTATATTGTTCCAGATTACGCACAGGGACCAACGCTATCATTATAAGTAATTTTTCTTGCTAAAATAAAGTTTTTGTTCCTGTTTAATTGGGCAACAATTATAATAACGTTTATATTTGATGATTTTTTTTTCTTTCTTTCTTAATAAAGTTTTATAAAATTACGAACATTCTGCATTGTTTTTTAAAAAAAGGTAGGTGGATTTCTTTTGTTTAATTGTTAATTCAGGTGTGTCCAACTTAAAACCTGTGGAATGCAAAGCTACCACTTATTTACAAACAGTAATTTTGTAATTTAATAAGCAGAAGATTTTAGTATTGGTGCATGAAATCGTTTATAGAATTTCTTTTAATTAGCATGAATTCGTGTATTAGCATGTATAATCTGAACTATCTGCTTTTTCTTTTTTAATGGAATTAATAATTTTATAGACACATGAGTTACTCATTTTACAGTTTTTTTTTTCTTTCCCCCTTGTGTAGGAAAGATGAAATATTTTAAGAAAATGATATGAAGAATACTTGTTACCTTTCAAACATCTAATTCTTATTTTTATTTTATATATGAAAAGTTATTGAAAATCAATTTTCAGGCAAAACGGTTGAACACATCTGTATTAAAATATGTAACATAAACAAAATATCTCGAGCATGGGTGAAAGTTTTATTCCCTCTGAAAGATTTCAGTCTTTTTCATATTTCAGAAAACTAAACAAGACGTTAAAATATTAATCTAGGGTAGATGTGCCAGTAATGGGCCACCTTCAACGTTTTTGGTTTATAAAAAAATAATGAATAAAAATTCAGCTTTTTTTAATTTCATTAACATGTTTTCTTTAAATTCTAGTTTTGAATACAATAATAATATAAATTATTTATTACTTTTTGTGTGGGGTGTCCATTACTGGAATTTAGGGTGTTTTGATTTATTTCTGTTATTTACAATTAAATTTCAATTCACATTGGGAAATGTGACTATGAGCATAGTTCAATATTGTTGGTAGATTAATATAATATAATAAAAAATATGGAAGATAACAATTATAACTATTAATTTCAGTCCTGTGAAAATTTGACTTTCACCCATGATCTTCAGATGCTTCTTTCCTATAATAATCTGTGCTCACTCAATCCGAGCCAAGAAACTATAATTAACAAGGATTGCAAGAGGGAAGGGGGCAGATAACGACAATTGCTCTTACATGGATTTTAAAATTATGAAAGTTACTTTATTTTCGCAAAATAAAAGTTAAATTCTAACAGAAAAAGAGATTCTGCGCCCTCCCCTCTAATCCTGATTTCCATGTTGAAGACATTTTTGGGTCATTCCATGTCAAGGGAACGAATGACATTTAACTTACTATTTCCAATTGCTTTTGTTTTAAGAATACATGAACTACCAAAAGAGAAGATCTGAGAAATAGATTTGTTTTTTTTTAAATATCATTTTACTTTTATATAGCAAGAGTTTAAAAGTCCAAAATTTCATAATTTCTGTTGTAGTATACTGCACATAAATCTCTTTTCAGCATAGAATTGAAATATTTAAAAAAATAAGAATACAATTCTCCTCGGAATATTACAAGCTTTCTTATGATATATCGCATGATGGATTTATTTTAAATTTTAAAAGTGTATGAAATTGGTTTGTTTGTCCATCTGTCTGAGCTCTAACTCTCGTAAATATAGTCAGATAGCTTTGTAATTCATATATGTTATTGAGATTTACTGTGGCATGTTCAGTATTGAAATTGAAGTGTGTAGCATTCATGGTTCCTTTACAGGGACACTTAAAACTATTCCGTTATGATATGATCTATGGGGGAAAAATAGTTTGCAATTTGCTTTAATAATGTTATACTATTTCAAACATATTGAAATTGATATATATCACTGGGGTGTACAACAAGATGCTTACTGTTGAACATGGTACGCACAGCATTTATCATTGATTGATAAACAGGGAGACACAAAAGTGTTTGATTACAGTTACTGTTTATGAGCCATAAATGCTGGAAGTGTGTTTTCAGTTGAGGTATGTGTTTTTAAAGATAACAATTTTTGGTACTTTTCGGTTAGCTGGGTGCCATTGAAATATACTTACTTACATACATACTTACATACATATATGTGTGTGTGTTGAATTAAAATTAGAGTAAATAACATTGCATTATAGGTAGCAGTATTTTTTCTGATTTCAATTATTGTAAACCACAATCTTTTTGCTTAAATACCTACGTAACCACTATTTCTTGTTTTTAAACTTATAAATCATTTTAAAAAAATTTTCAATTATTTTGGTTTATTATTTGTTTACTTAAAAATTTTTCACGGACTTACGATCATTATTATACTTACTATATTCATCTCTATAGTGGCAAGTGGTTTTTTCCATTTTTCTCCCTTTCTATGGGAGATAGGGCTTTAAATTTTTTCTGGAATTAGCTCTGCAGTGGAATTAGCTCTGCTCACTTGACGTGAGAAGCATCACACATGTTTGTTATATCATCAAGTAGATTTTAATTCAACGTTTGCCTGTATTTTTCATTTTGTTTTACTGATTTATTAGTTATTTTGTTAATTAAAATAACAATTGCATCCTTAAACAGCAGTGCCATGATATTAAAAGCGAAAAAGCATTGAAAAAAATGTTACGATTTACAGTTATGTGCAAAGATCATCACAAACATATATTCACCAGCCGAGAGGGACAATTAAGAAAAATAATGTAAATAAATATCCAAGAATTTTTTTTTTTTTCTGTTTTCATTAATATATTGTAATTATTTTTTGGTACTTTTCAGTTAGCCGGGCGACAAATAAATCTATATACATGTATGTATGTATATACATACATACATACATACATACATACATACATACATACATACATACACATATATGTATTTTTATTTATATTTTACTAGAGCCCAGCTAACCGAAAAGTACCCCCTTGTTTTTTTTTTTTTTTTACTTACTTACTTACTTACTTACTTACTTACTGGTAGTTGACACTTTGGTGAGTGTGGTTTTTCCGAATTCTGTATATTTTATTTATTTAGATATTCCAATGGCAACATTCTTCCATTTGTTTATTTCGCGTTACAGTTTGGCAAGCAATAGTTTTCTTTTTTGTGAAAAGTGGTCAACAGGATAATGGAGAAGTACTAATTTTACTTTAAGGTTTCAATGTTCATTTGGTACTTTTCGGTTAGCCAGGCACCAGTGATACATGTACATATATAATTATATATGTATATATATACATATATGTGTATGTATATGTACATACATATATATATATATATATATATATATATATATATATATATATATGTGTGTGTGTGTGTGTGTGTATCACTGGCACCCGGCTAACAGAAAAGTACCGTTCATTTTAAGTAGGGAAATTTTCATTTAAACTGTACAAATCATGCTTTAATCCTATTTTTTCAAATTATTCACTAATGGTAAAAAGATGCCTTCTCTCTTTTTCACCACGAGTTTTTGGATTCTGAACTTGTAAGCACAACAATAAAATAACGTAACATACTTCTCAAACAAAATAAAGAAACATACTTCTCAAATGAAAAACGTAAACAAATGATAACATCACTAGATTACTGCTCTTCCTTACATTGCTGCTGCTGCATACATTTTTATGTCATTATGGCTAAAAAGTTATCTTGCACTGACTTTTACATTTGTTATGTTTGGTTTATAGTATAAATTACACAGCTATTAAATTGCAGGAGGGTCCCTCCATCGCAGTGTGGTGAAGACAGCACTCTCGCTTGAGAGCGTAGGAGACGGTTCAGCTCCTGTTAACTCCGTTGTATACTCTTTCTGGAGTTTCAAGCTGTAATTATTAACAAAAAAAAAAAAAAAAAAAAATGGCAGGGGGAGAGGGTGGGGGCACAGCAGTATTTAAAAAAAAAAAAAAAAATTGTTTACATAGAATGCAATTATCAAAATTTAGTTTTCACCATCCATAAATTGAAGTGCATAAAAATATGTATTAAAGGTATTTAAGGGACAAGTTCCAGATACTGTGCCAGTAGAATTGACGATGAATGTTTCGATGTGGTAGTTGCTTCTTTTAAAGTATATTTTTTTCTGTATATGTAATATTATGTAGATATATTTATCTACTTTGTTTGTATGTATAAATATATATATATTTTTTTTTAAATTGTAATGGCAGTTGTGAACGAGATTTTTATTTTTTTTTAATCTCTGCCTTCAAAAATATTAAAGAACAAAAAAGATTTATATAATGTGTATAACTTTTTGCATTTTACGTTGGCAACTTCTAAATTTTATGCTTTTAAGTGCTGTTTATATGAGATTTCTAAAAGTTTTTTCATATATAGATATCCTCCTGACAATAACCGTTATTTATATATATCTCTTCTTTGGTTTATTAAATATGTTTGTTTATGTATTTTCATTACTTGTTAAAGTATCAAAAATTTTGTTTTAACATCGTACTTTTTTTTAATACGGTGGAAAAACACGATTTAATATACATATGTTTATAAGTATTTAAAAAGCATGTTTTTCCGCCTTCTTGAAAAATTTTTGTAAGATGCTAAAACTGCATTTTGGTGCCATTTTGGATTTTTTCACCAATCGCACCAACTGGCACAGGATGTGGAACTCTTCCCATGTTTAAGACTGTTCTTAAAAAGTAAATAAAAATTAAAACTGAACAATATGAATTTTTCTGACACAATCACAAAGCCATTTCTATATGCGGATGAAACTTACAGATATTAACATCCAAGTGCTGTAGATTAAAATGTCATTTTTAATTTTTCTATAAAGGTACTGCACCTTGAGTTGTCATCGATCGTTTCCCAACAAATACCCTTCCCTGGCAGTCGTATCTATAACATTGGTTTAAATATAACTTTGACACCATTTTCTTAAAGATACTTAGTTTTTGTAAAAAAAATTATTTGGTTTTTCAGTATCTGAATTCTGAAACAGGATAACTGGATAGCTACAGCCCATTTTCATAACTCAGAGACTAACTTTCTAATTTGAACGGAACTAATTCCAAACATTATAATAAACTTAATAGTCACTGTCTATAACATTAAAGTGAACTTATGAGTTTCTGGAGTTTCAAGCTGTAATTATTTATTAACGAAAAAAAAAAGGGGGGGGGGGCGTCAAGACAGCAGTATTTAAAAAAAAAAAGACTGTTTACCTAGAATGCAATTATCAAAATTTTGTTTTCACCATACATAAATTGCAGTACATAAAAATTATTTTGGTCAATTTTATGTACGGATGGTATTTTTAAATTTGAGAACAGAGTAATTATACACAGTAAACTCAATAAAAACAACATTTTTGATGGGAATTTTCTTTCTGTTTTTTTTTTTTTTTTTTTTAAACCTGTAATTTATTCGAATTTTTGTTTAAACTGTTCAGTATTAGGTAAAAGGGCCGAATAGTAGCTGATTATTCGTCACATTTCTAATATAGAGTCGAACTTCAGAAAGCTGAAATAGGGGCTCCTGTTTTGAAGCCTTGAAACAGTTGCATGCTAAAATCATTTCCAATGTGTATGCATTTTTTAAAAATTGTTTAATACATAATATACATATCTAACACCCCAATTTCTACAGAACTACTTCCATTTAACAAATTTAACTTTCTTAAGTTCATCTGTAGCATTTCATTGCTGTGATGTACAGATAACTACCACTATTTCCGAATAGTAACTTCAGCAATTTATTATTATTTTGAATTCTAAGATTTGCTACGATTCCCAGTCCTTGAGCAAGTAGTCCGGTAGTCTTTTATAAGTTGTTTGACAAAAAGCACTCTCATTCCCCCCCCCCCCCCCCCCCCCCTCTTTCGAGGTTTTTTTTTTTTTCTATAACTACAGCCCATTTTCATAACTCAGCAACTAACTTTTTAATTTGAAAGGAACTAATTCCAAACATTATAATAAACTTAATAGTCACTGTCTATAACATTAAAGTGAACTTATGAGTTGTGTATACCACTCTTTTCGAATAATAACTTCAGTTTTTTTTTTTTTTTTTTTCATTTCTGAGTATC
>OZ007600.1:167500-197500 GCA_963931845.1 Maratus michaelseni
CTCCACCAACTAAGAACGGCCATGCACCACCACCCACAGAATCAAGAAAGAGCTCTTAATCTGTCAATCCTTCCTGTGTCCGGGCCGGGTGAGTTTTCCCGTGTTGAGTCAAATTAAGCCGCAGGCTCCAAACCTGGTGGTGCCCTTCCGTCAATTCCTTTAAGTTTCAGCTTTGCAACCATACTTCCCCCGGAACCCAAAAGCTTTGGTTTCCCGGAAGCTGCCCGGCGTGTCATTTGAGGAACACAGCCGGATCGCTGGCTGGCATAGTTTATGGTTAGAACTAGGGCGGTATCTGATCGCCTTCGAACCTCTAACTTTCGTTCTTGATTAATGGAAACATTCTTGGCAAATGCTTTCGCAGTAGTTCGTCCTGCGACGGTCCAAGAATTTCACCTCTAGCGTCGCAATACGAATGCCCCCGTCTGTCCCTCTTAATCATTACCTCGTGTTCCGAAAACCAACAAAATAGAACCGAGGTCCTATTCCATTATTCCATGCACCATTATTCAGGCGTCGCGCCTGCTTTGAGCACTCTAATTTTTTCAAAGTAAACTTGCCGGTCACCCAAGACAACCGGTGAAGATCATCAAGAGAAACCGGCTGGCTGTTCAGAACAGGCAGTAACCACCGGTAGGCGGACCACCCGTCTGGAACTGAGATCCAACTACGAGCTTTTTAACCGCAACAACTTTAATATACGCTATTGGAGCTGGAGTTACCGCGGCGGCTGGCACCAGACTTGCCCTCCAATGGATCCTCGTTAAAGGATTTAGAGTGTACTCATTCCAATTACGGGGTCTCAAAAGAGTCCCGTATTGTTATTTTTCGTCACTACCTCCCCGTTCTGGGAGTGGGTAATTTGCGCGCCTGCTGCCTTCCTTGGATGTGGTAGCCGTTTCTCAGGCTCCCTCTCCGGAATCGAACCCTGATTCCCCGTTACCCGTTACGACCATGGTAGGCGCGTAACCTACCATCGAAAGTTGATAAGGCAGACACTTGAAAGATACGTCGCCGGGACGGGCCCGTGCGATCAGCCCAAAGTTATTCAGAGTCACCACAAGAGACGGACAGAGTCCGATTGGTTTTGGTCTAATAAAAGCGCTCGTCCCCGAAGGTCGGAGCTCTGCTGCATGTATTAGCTCTAGAATTACCACAGTTATCCAAGTAGTAAGGTACGATCCAAGGAACCATAACTGATTTAATGAGCCATTCGCGGTTTCGCCTTAATACGGCATGTACTTAGACATGCATGGCTTAATCTTTGAGACAAGCATATGACTACTGGCAGGATCAACCAGGTAGCTTCTCTGAAAGAGAAGGTTCGAATCGCCAGATCCGAATCCCGTTACGTGGACGCGCTCCCCTGCTGGAGGGAAACGCGGGTCTCGCGGCGACGGCGAGACTCCCAGTTTGGAAGGACCACTTTACGAGAGACAGAGTCGTAGCGTTCTGGAGCGGTTCGAGACTCACGACGTCCCCCGCGGCGTCAGCGCCGGGAGGTTTGCGTTCGTGGTCGTCGAGAGTTTTTTTGCGTAGGACGCACGGGCAGAAGACCCTTTTTTAAACGGCGGTTCCGCGGCAAACGACTACGACACGGGGCCGAGCCGCTGGCGGAGGTGCCGAGAAAGCATTGGCAAACCCGAAGCATTCTAGGAGGGAGACCCGATCTCTCGGAACGGTTCTCGGCGGCTTTTCTACGCGCGTTTCCCTTGCCCTGTCCCGGAATCCACGGTTCCGTTGAGAGCAGAGGCCCCAGAAAACCTGGGAATCCTCGAGACACGCACGTCTACTTCGCCACCGACTCTCGCCACCACCTAGACGCCCCACGTGGGATTGCTGGAGGCCTCCAGAGAAGATATCAGAAATCTTTCTGAAACACACACTTCTCTTCGCACGCGTCTTTTCAGACACGACAGGCCCCACATATATGCTGAAAGTTTCTTCCCGCTGCGAGTGTCCCTCCGCGTCGATCCCCGGCCCCTCGGCATCGAAACCCTCGCCTGCTCCCTTCGGAAGCGGGACGCGTTTTCACCCCGACGTGAAAAACATCTTCGCTTTGAACCGAAACGGCCTCCAGCCGTGCAACCTTTCGACACCCATTTCGGACACTTTGCGAAATTCGTAAAATCGACTTTTTCCTTTGAAGGCATTGGAACACGGAAAGCGAGACTTTGTCGTAATTTCGGGTTATTTTGACTTTTTCACACATTTCGAACACCTAACTGCTTCCGAACTGTGAAATAATGAGGAACTTGTAAAAAATTTCCCGATTACGACATCTGAATACCGAACTGATTTCGAACTTTGAAGAATTCTCCACAAATGCGAGACTTTGACGAAATTTGCAGTGTTGTTGGACTTCGTGTTTTTTTTTTAAATGAATCAGAACACCGAACTTTGAAAATACTTCGCGATTTCAGATTTTCGAACACCTAACTGGATTCGAACTTCTATCGAAATAATTCCAGACTTTGAAAATATTTCAGATATTCGAACACCTAACTGGATTCGAACTTCTATCGAAGACTTTGAATATATTTCAGATTTTCGAACACCTAACTGGATTCGAACTTCTATCGAAGACTTTGAATATATTTCAGATTTTCGAACACCTAACTGCAAGTGATCCTGGAGTTTGAAAATGTTTCACATTTTCTGTATTTCGAACACTTAACTGCATTATGAACTTCGAAAATTTTCGCAACTTTTATATTTATATTTTCGAACAACTGGCTGCACTTATCGGACACATACCATCGTTTTATCCTCAAACTTATTCAATTTAACATCGGGATATTTTTAAAATGGTTATTTTACTTAAAATTCTCATTTTTGTGTAAAAAAAAAAAATTCCAATTTTAAGCCCAAAACTCGGCAATCGTATTTTTTAAACAAATAAATAACGTCCGCATTGCTTTTATATCTAAATTTAATTTTTTTTTTTCGACGCGACTTGCGAGTCGACGGTGATTCGTGAACAAGATGCCGCAGTTTGCGTTAGACGCACGTGCGTCCAGTGCAAAACGGAACTACACTGGCTTTGCTTTTCACCTTAAATTTCTACTTCGTTATATTATTCGGAGTGAATACGAGTTATTCCCAAGAAAAATTTTCGAAAAAAAGTCATATTTTTCGAAAAATATGGGTTTTTTCATCATTCTGTTGTAAGTCAGCTCTTTGCGAATCGCCGAGATACCTGGATCCGAAATGGCCCTTCGCTGCAAACATAAACTTTAAAAATCCCAGAATTTACTTTCGTAAAAATTCTTTAACGAAATCAAACTCCTATAATTCATTGCATAGATCAATAAAACATAACTCTTATTTCTTTACATCACTAAGCATAATCGTATCTACTGTCAGATTATATTCCATGGTCTAGAGTTCCAAATATCAGAGGAGTCATAGTGTATTTTTAAAAGTTAATATATCTTAATTTACTATCTTTAGTATTTTATTCTGTGTTTTTTAAGAATATATATTTTATTTTCAGGTTTCATGTTATTTAGACTCCATATTTCAAAACCCTATGACGTCAAACCTGCGAATTCTGGATCCGACGAATCAGAAAAGGGATTGTGTCTTTCTTTAAACCATAGGAAGGAATCAAGGAATGTTTATTTACATTTCTTGAAAACGACCAAGGGCTGAATTGAGCTCTGAATTCAAATGATAGATTTAATTTCTTTCATGCACATCACACACACGAAAATATATGAAATGAAAAATAAAATTATTTATATTTTCAGTTCTTTAATTTATTATTTAATTGTTATAAATATAACTTACTGTTTGATATTTATAACAGTTATGTATTTACATTTGTCCTCGTTTTACCTTTACATAAAAATGAAAATAAAATAAACAAGTTTATTTAAAATTTACCCCCCCCCCCCCTCCCGACACACAACAACACACACACACACACACACCACTTGCACTTTTTTTTTTTTATGTATTAAAAAATAGATGTATAATAATAAATAATAGGTTTACTTTTTTATTACATACTATAAGGATTAATGAAGCATTATACAACATTGCTTTACGATAAGAATAATAATAATAATTTTAAAAAAAAATTACATTCTTAAAAATCTAAATACAGTTGAGCTTCTATTTATCATACCTTCCCAAAACCCTTCATAAACTAATTTCATCAATTAGTTTTTCGTTTTCTTAAAATAGAAGTTAAACTGTATCTGAAAATTTCACATTTCCATGTATGAAATTGAGTGTATGTTTGTTTACATGCTTACATATACGTAAACAATTTAATTTTTATTACGTTAATAGCTATCCGTATAATTTCATATCTAACATTTACTTGTATTACAAAAAGAAAGAAAAAAATAATAAATTTTAGCCTTTTGACTGTTGACACCGCTTGCATTCTCAGCCTTTTGGCTAAGATCAGAGTGTAGTATACGTCCTTAGCTAACAGGACGGATTAAATAGCCTAGTGAGTGTAAACTAAGTAAAGAGTGTGTGTCCATGTGGCCTAAGTCAGTCTTTGGTCCTTATTCAGAACCTTAAATTCATACATATCTTTATTTATAAATAAGCACAAACATGATACAGTCATAAAGGAGTATTTTAAACACTTCTTTCATTACAATTATTTTAAATATGCCAGATTGCAATAATATGTAACACATTGAAGAATTAACTTAATTTTTAAGGAATTCGCAAACATCATTTATATAAAAGGGGGGGGGGAGGAGTTATTGAAATATAACTATCAATAACAGGATATAGTTTTATCATACATCAACTACTCATGCAGAAATGAACACTTTGGAAACTATCCCCCATTGCCAATCTTTCACAACAAGCTGGCATACAGCAAAAACAAACGAAAAAATAGACAATCTTTAAAAAATTATAAAATAAATTTTAACGAGTTTAACAAAAAATTCTTCGCAAAAAAACAATAAATTCTTCAATGCATTAAATAATATTGTAATTCTCCACACTTAAATTCATTAACATTTTAATAGAGGAAATAAAAATAAACAAAGTATACACAAAATGAATGAAAGTGGTTGTTGGATTTTTTAAAAATAGAATAACGGAATACACAAAATTTTCAAACAGAAAATTATGTATTATTAATGAAAAAGGGATGGAAATGACACAATAACATATCTGTTCAACATTTTAAACAGCAATAAAATAATCAATGCTCATTTATGAAACCCTGTAAATTTTTTTTTTTTTTTTTTGGGGGGGGGGGGGGGGGGGGGGGGGAATTACCTTTGTAACAAAGCAAAAATATAAGTTCCAGTACAGAAATAATATTGTTTTCATAAAAAGTTTATTTTTTAAATTATTAACTGGCAAAAAAATCTAAAACTTCAATCACATTAAAAAGCCAAAAGAGAAAAGTACAGAATTTCTTCAAAATATTAACGTTTACATAATAAATAATATCCTGTAAATAAGAGTGAATATCATAATTTACATAATTTATAAATGTATATCAATGTATTGATATGTTTAACTTACTTTAAGAAGATTTAGATATTTTTATATATTAATTTTAACAGAATTAATTCTAAATAATTCATTCTAACACTTACGTGAATTGTAATGAACGTTCACGTTTCAATACGTCCCTAGATGGCGCCAAAAAATAAGATTCGACGGAGATATTTATTGAAAACGTTTGAAATGTAATAAAAATAAATAAATATCATGGCAATTACTGAATATTTAATTCTACTTTCCGAATTTGTGAAAGGTTTGAGAAAAGGTAATCAAATCCAGACAGATATTAAAAAAACATTCATGATTAATTTATCCATTTAAATAGAATACTAAAATATTTTTGTTTCCCTGTTTGGTGCTGCCATCTAGATAAAAACGAAACAAACATAACGACTTGTTAATTAGAGTAATTTGTCAAGTTAAAAATTCAATAGATACATTTCTATACATTTTCATTTAAAATATTGATTTTTATAAGCATTTAATATTTATAATTAAAAAAATACAATTAGCAATATAAAATTTAAAATGTAAACAAAGCAACGATTTTTAAAAAGGGATTTTTTTAAAAGACATATTTTACTTTTTACAATTTAATATTATATAAATTTTGTTCTCAGGATTTTCAAATAAAGAAGAATAAAGAATTAGAAATAAAGAAGAATAAAAACACATCTAAAAATTATACAGGCAATTGGGGTTATAAGTTATTATATACTCAATCAGCTTCTAATTTTATTTGAAATGGGGTAAATAATAAACACTCAAAAATAAGAACATTATTTATTCACAAACTTGTTATGTTACACCCCCCCCCCCCCAAAAAAAAAAAAAAAAAAATTAACTTTTATTAGTTTATTTATAAAAATATCCATATGGAACTTATTTAAGGGTCTAAGGGTCAAAAATTAAATATTTGTATGCAATTTTTAAAATCATCCACAGAGTTTCAACTATACCTAAAAATTTTAAAATAAACTCATATTCTTCCAGTAAAACTTTTTTTGAAGTCTTTAATCTTCTGTTAGTAACCTGCCTTGTTATTACTTTATTGGGTACTTTTCGGTTAGCCGGGCACCAGTGATATATACACATGTATGTATATATACACACACACACACACATATGTACGTATACATATATATATATACATACATACATACATACATATGTATATACATATGTATTTATATATGTACATATATGCATGTATAGATATACATACATATCTATTTATATATGTACATATATCACTGGTGCCCAGGTAACCGAAAAGTACCCTTTATTGTAAGTATACAAGAAGAAATTATTGAAATACGTCAAAAGATATTACATATATCAGTAGGTCCTGAACACGATTTGAATGCTTTTAGAAAAATATCTGTCTGTCTGTCCGTGGGTGCTCAAACTCACGAAAAAATGCACGGAATTTAATAAAACTTCATATTCAGTCAGACCTTCATGTTGGTAATAAATGATAGGATGAAAAGAGGCTCACTCGTTTCACCTGGAATCCATTATTTCAGAATCGTAAACTAAACATTTAAATACAAAAAGACATTTCTCTGGACGCCATTCTGCATATGAGAATACCAAAGGCACATTTTTGGAAGTGTGTGGTAGAGAGGAGTTAGGGTTCTTTTTTTAAAGCCCAAGCCAGACCACCGTATTGAATGCGAGCTCCCACACGAGCCTGGAAAATTTTGTGTCATTGGAGCTCGAGCAAAATAAAGAAAATATGCATTCGATCGAAAGGAAAAAGAAAAAATGCATATTATTTACAAATTCTTTAAAAATAAATAATAGGGATGCACCGAATAATGATTTTGGCCAAATACAGAATATTCGGCCTACAGGTAAACAGAAAACCAAATATACCGATTATTCGGCTGGCCGAATATTTTTATATTTCAGAGTTTAAAAGAATCTAAATTTTAAAACAATATTTCATAATATTTAACACAGATAATTTCATTATGATAAACAAGACCTTTTTACAAGCAAACTTTACAGTAAAGAAAGATCTTTGCACTCAGTTATAATTTAAGAACAGCTTTAAAACTTTTTATTTCATGCTTCTTTTGTGAATCGCAACAAATGAATAAAATGTTACATTCTGAAACAAATATTTTAAAATCAAAGTAAAATTTTGAAGGAATTAGGGGGAAAAAATATATCAGTCATATATTCTTTGTTTGTCATGAAGGGATTAAGTAAAAAATAAATATATAATACAATCTATCAAATAGTAGTGGTAACTCAGCAACGTTTCTTTTTTTTTTTTTTATTTAGCAAGGAAATTTTTAAATGTGCACCAAATAGCAGTGTCTTGGGTGAGCGATTATTTTAGAGGTTGTAAACATACATATTGTTCCTAAAATCTTGCAACAAATTTTCAGGGGATATCATGTTGACAAGACAAACCTTTTTCGAACAACAAACAACATCTAAATTCATATAATCCATCAAAAATACAATACTTTCAATCAAAAATACAGGGTGTGTCACTACAAGCTGAATCTGAATTTTCGCTCACAACTTTAAAATAAAAAATTTTTAACGAGATTTGAATCAGATTAATATTGTTTGCATGAAATGTGATATCATTGGAATTGGAAGTGACTGTTAGTTTGCCAGTACCCATAAGTAATGAGCTGCATTTTGAAAAAAGGAATGTCTAGCTCAGTATTGGTCATACATGAATGGTAGCAGACCGAATAGTTTGATATTCGGTGCATCACTAATAAATATATTATTAAACTACTTCTTACGTAGAAATAACTATTAAATGAAAATTTAAGTTCAACCTTAATAAAACAGAAGTTTGATATCAAATAAAAATATACTTCATACTTAAAGGGATTCTCTTTTTTTCCCCCCTCCCTTAACAAGCAAATCTGATGGGCACGTTAATGAAGAGAGTTTAATGAATAAACGATGTTCTTAATATTCTCAATGTTTCAATATAGTTCTCTATTTTTTTTTTTTTTTTTCAAATCATGCATGGAAAAGTGACACACTTATTGCAGAAGCAAGGAGCATGGAATCAATACTTGGAAATCAGAGACTCAAGATGCTGATCGTCACTTAGTCATCAGACATTCGGATAATTTGGCAAAAATCTTAAAAACATAAATACGATAATAATGTTCAACCAAACATTTTTGAGATGCCTGATATTTCTATAGTCACTTTTTCTTCAATTTTTCTCCGAGTGACCCTTGCAATATATCAAATGAAAGGTTTTTTTTCAAATCTATTCATTTGGTACAGGTATCCGTGCATGGGAAGACAATGGGTGGCAGATTTTAAACTTTTTTCACATTTTTCTCATGGTGGGCGTCACTTTTGTGGACAAGGGTGGTGCGTATAACATCAACAACAAGGAAATAAAAAAATTATTATTTTAAAGAAACAAATTGATAAAACCATTTGCGGTTTCAATTGAAGTGTTCAAACAACGCTCGAGCATGTAAAAACGAGCTTTTTCAGAAAGCGCAGTGACACTGCACGTGACCGATTTTTTCAAATTTCCATATGTAGTTAAAGGAATTGCTGTAATTTTTGTAGTTATCGCTTCTCGGCCTTTTGGCTAAGATCAAAGTGTAGTGAAATTTTTTCTAAGCTAGATCTTGGTCGAAATGACGAGAATCGATGTTTAATTAATAAAAATTAGAATTTTTTCAGATTTTTGAAGTTATGGCTTTAGCTCCTCCTACTCTGATGGTTCTGCTGCAGCTGACCCCTGGTGCTCCGACGTAAGGTCTCGGCATGGTCTTCAAGCTTCCGTTACTGGACTTAGAATCGATTACAGTAGAAACATGGATGACTCACCTATGGCTTTAAGCACATGGTTTTAGAAATTTAGCAATCTGCTTGAATCTTAAGAAATTACCATGCAATTTGAAAAACAATTAGTTCCACAGACTCTGTGAACAATTCTTCATCAAATTTCATAAGTATTTTTGGAACTTTAATTCAATTTCCGCAAACGGAAATGAATGTGAATCTCAGTTATCTGCTTGCATCCGCCCGAGTTTTTGAGAGATCTGTAATACATTTATATATTTTGATTCATCTCGTCAAGACGAACATTTTAATGTGTTTATTTTCATTTTTGGATGAAAATCTTAGATTTTATTCTTAAAAAACTCTAAATTTTAGGACTTTGCCGTTATTTTCATCCAAACACCATATTTTCAGCAAATGTATCATTAGCCTGCCTGCCTTCTGTTGTAACTTAAATTGTTCATTATGTATTTAATATTTTTATTGTGTTTTTTCAGCAACATGGGCTAATTGGAGTTCCTGGCGGCCGGAGCATCTTCATATGGGTAATTATGACTTTTTTGGCACTCTTTGAGGTCTCAGCTAGCCGCTGCACATATGGCCCCTGTCTTTTCATGCTCGTTTACTCGAGTATGCATCGATAGGGTGAAACCGGGCTGTGTGGTCTCGAGAAATGGAAACCTTTTTTCCAGGACTCACCGCGATTAGGACTGAGATCTCTCCCTCCCCGTCCTTTACGGGTCCTCTTAAAATTTAATTATTTTTATCTCTAACCACGTTTATTTGGCATTTTTCTACTGGAAACAAAAATCTTATATTTTCTCTCCCCAATTTCCAGTACATAGGGTTCCGTTAGGTTGTGTTAGGTTTTATTCCAAATTATCTATCTCCTCTTTTATTAATTTTTGTGGAGCCGGTTAGTCGGCCCACGGGAGGTTTTCTTGCGTTGTTTGTCTTTTCCCTCCCACTATCCGCGGTTTAGGGCGTCAGTCTTTTTTGGTCGCTGACACATTAGTCTTCTTCGGTGTTCTCTTAAAGAACCTCAGTTTCACAGACCATGCTCTTCCCTGAGAGACCTTGTTGTCACTCATGTTTATTCCTTCCTCTTGTGGTTAGAGATTCTGTCCCCGCTGTCTCTTCGTTTGGTCATGTTACTGCGGGTGCTCCGGCTCGCTCTTGTCTGGTTCTACTCTTAGCATTTGTTGTTGTGTTGTGTTACTTATTGGTTAGGTAATTATTAACTGTGTTACTAAACTATTATTGTAAAATAACTCTTTTTATTGTCCACTAAAATTCTCACTAAATTAATTGTTAATTCACTCTTGTTATCTGTAATTGTAATAATTTTTCTAGTAATTAGTAAATTTCGTATTTGAAAAATACAAAATTATTATTTTCGGTAGAGGGTCTCTAGAAATTTGTTAAATTTGTTAATTTTGCTGCCAATTAAAATTCCTTTTCTTATTTTTGTGCAGTATAAGTACTCTATACTTATTCGTACAGTTTTTTAGTGGCATTTTGACATTTTATCTGTGTTTGAAAAATTTAATTTTTCGGTAGAGGGTCCTTGGCAAAATTTTATTTTTTGGCGTAATGATAGAGGGTCTTTGGTGGTATTATTATATTTTATTATTGTGTCACTATATTTGGCAAATTATGTCCTGCTAATATTATTTTAGGCCTTTTTGAATTTTTATTGCCAAAAAACTTCTTTATTTACTGCTTTTTAGCGACTGGTAGTAATCTTAAAATTTGACATAGGGTCTTTAGTGGATTTGAAGTTTTACACTTTTATTCTTTAATAATAATTATTTTAGTGTCTAGAAGCTCATTTTATCCACTCTTTATTGTATTATTTAAAAAATTTTACATTTAGATTCACAATATATTAAAATTAAGATTATGTCAATTTTTCATGCGTGGGTCTCTAGTGAATGTTAAACTCGGCACTATATATCGTCTTTAATACATTGTTTAACCTTCAAAGTGTATAAATAAATTTCTACATAGGCTAAATTATCAAAAAACTCTCAGAAAATGAATTCTAACAAAAACCATAACAGAAAGACACTCTCCACGCCCTCCAACCGGAAAAATGGGAGGAGCAACTTGCATAAAACACCTCAGATATCAAAAAATGAGAAACGAAAGACAAAACTAGAAAACAAATTCTCAGATCAGCCAGAGACATCAAAGAAATGTTCTGAGAAACCTTTAATGCAACAGAACACTGCAAAATCATCATCATCACCGTTCATGCATGTAGGGGAATATGGGCAAGATACAAAAATTTCTCCTGCTATTGGGAACTTGATACCGCGTGGGCCCTCACTCGTGAGCAATAATACTAGATTAGGGGCAGTGACTAAACACACTCTCACAAAGTTAACTACAAACCCATCTCCCGTGGATTTACAAAAAGAAATAAAAGATGAAAAAATCCGAAGAAAGGTAGAAAATATTATAAAATCGAAAACCACTTCTGATAAATCTTCGTCTCAGCATCAAATTGCATATCTAGCTGATAATTCTAAAACAACCCAGAATATTAAGCAGCAATTAGTGCATGAAAATAGTTCCATTAAATCACACGCTAAAGATAGTTGTAGTTCAACTGAACAACAGAAGCCGACGAAACAAGTGAGATTTGAGTCACATGACTCTGCACCTAGATTCTTGCAACCCGAGAAAATTCCCATCCCAAGAAAACACTGCAGAAATGGCACCACAATGAATTTAATATTGCCAATAATTAGCTTTCCGATCTGCACTGAGGTAGGGTGCCGAGAAGTAATTTGTGCCCCCACCCTTCGTACGTGTAGGCTATACTTCACTGCACATATGAGAAATGCACATGGGCTTAAAAAGCCTAAATTCATATACTGGTGCAAATTCTGTGGGAAAACTATTGAGGGAAAGGCTCCTAGGCATGCATGCTTCGCGAGTTCTCCTTATTACAACGTAAACATTGATGACATCAATCTCCCATTCCGCTGCAAACATTGCAACCATTCATATTTGGACAGTAAGGACCTCGTGTACCATACGTATCGTCATCATCAAAGGCACTTCCGTGAAATAAAATTGGAACACCGGCCCGATGCCGTAGATACAGATTTGGACGATTCCTTACTTTCTGGTTCATCTATGACCTCATCTCCCCCGTCTACATCTAGTAACACAATTAATAATAAACAAAATACTAGCGAACAAGACAAATCAATAAACCTCTACACTGAAGAGATAACTAGAGAGAATATTATTGAGGCAGAAGATATAAATATCAATTATAAACTTGAAGATGAAAAAACCGACCCACACCAGAAAAAACAAGAGAAAAATCTTCATAATGATTTTGAGTTAGCTCAACCACAGTTTGCCAAACAAATTACAGAAATATGTCCAATTCCTCAACATAAGAAAGGAATAACGGAAATAGAAAAATTAAATGATAACAAACCCACACTTAAACTTGAAAACACATCAATTTCTAACTCAATTTCTCAGGCAGAATCAGATGAAGATATGAGCATACTTGAGCTTCACACGTCGCCACTAGTCAGTGAAAGCGAGGAAGAAATTGCAGGCACTCCACAGGGAGAATTAGTAGGGGCAATAGATTATATACCTGAAACACAGGAAAATCCTACTTTATCTACACTGCCACAAGAAAACGTTAATAATTCTGAACAAAACTATTCTCAAACTCCGCCCACCTCTGAAAATCAAAGAAGAACACTTAGTCCTGACTACTCAGACGATAGCGACTTACAAAATTATCACAATAATGATGCAATTGTAATAAACTGCTCGCCCTCGTCTGTTGGAAGTCTTGAAGATGTCAGCCCTGGGGGAAATGAAACAAATGCAACGCCTACAATTAAAAATTCAAAGCAGCAAATGACAAAAAAGATGCGTAGGCAGCGGAATAGACTCAGAAGAGAGGATGTACAAGACGTAGGAGAATTCCCCCATATAACATCGTTTACTGGGGATCTCATTAATTTTGTACTACCAATCGTTGACACTGTGAAATGTCATGTACCTGGGTGTGGCCAGGAATACAACGCTGAGGTATGGTATTCGGCGAAACAGTCGATAATCCGGCATATAGAGAATGTTCACCACAATCCTATAAATCGAGTCCAGAGATGGTGTAACACCTGCCAAATATCAATACCAACCCGTGTATCCTATCACTCGTGTTTCGAAAATGAACCATTCATAATTGAAACAGAAAACAAAAAATTTCGATGCAGAAGATGCGATTTCTCATGTCCAACTAGAAGAGGAATCACCAGTCACTACCGGGTGCATACCACTGCTGCGCGTAGGGAATATAGGCTAAATAATAGTTCCAGAAATAGGAATAGGAATGATAACAATACAAATAATAATAATATCGTTCGTAGTGATTCCCCAGATCAGAACATGAATGCTAATCAATCAGATACACAAGAACAATCCAGTTCACAAACCAGTACAATAAATAGCAACATGAATACACAAAATGATGTGCTTGCTGGGATCAACCTGGATGAAATACAGGCAGATATGTTCACAGTAGAAACTGGTGACGGTGGAAATACATTTCCTAATTCCAGTATAAGAAATCCGGACGCTCCCAGCCCTTCCTTTGAATTTGAAAATATATTTAAAAATATGCTGGAAGGATACTCGAATGATAAATGGGAACAGTTCGAAAGCGAATTAGAGAAATATATCGAATTTGCCCAATCACATGTGGGAATCAAAGACCTGCCAAAAGAACCGGTCCAGAGAAAACAGAAATTTAACGCTAATGACCCAATAAAGGTCCAAAGGCTATATAGACGCAACCGCAGGCGTGCTACAAGAGAAGTGCTTAAGAAGCCCAACACTGAATGCACAGTGTCGAATGAAGCTCTTAAAGAAAAATTCTACTCACAACAAGAGGAACCGTACGACACTGCATTATTTGAGGATGACACAAATGAGGTAGATCCGCCTGAATTCAACCCATTTACCATAGTTGAAGTTAGAGCAAAACTGCAAAGAGCAGAGAATACTGCCCCTGGTAATGATAGGTTGACATACAACCACTGGAAGGGGGTGGATCCTGATTGTAAGGCTATCACCAACATCTTTAACATATGCCTTAAGGCGAAAGACATCCCTTCCAGTTGGAAAACTTCAACTACAATATTTATCCCCAAAGAGGGAGATCCAAATGCTCCAGAGAATTGGAGACCGATAAGCCTCTCATGCACTCTTTATAAAATCTTTACTGGTCTCATTGCCTCACGTCTATCTAAATGGCTTGAAGAGAATAAACTACTGAGTCCACAACAAAAAGGGTTCCGCCCATTTGACGGGACTCTAGAAAATAATTTTATGTTAGAGCATCGTGTGAGGACAGCAAGAAAATTAAAGAAGCAATTAATTCTCCTCTTTATTGATATTAAAAATGCATTCGGGTCTATTCCACACGGCGTCATATTGGCTGCATTGAAAGGTGTTGGAATCACCAATGAATACTATCCGTTAATTGAAAATATCTATAAAAACCTCAAGACATCTCTATTAACAGCAGAGGGTCTCTCTGACCTGATTGACGTCACCTGCGGGGTAAAACAAGGATGCGCCCTAAGTTCGATCCTGTTTCTCCTTGCCATAGATCCGATAGTAAAAATAATCCAAAGGGGGAGGAGCGGTTGTCATGCTCTAACGTACGCGGACGATATGGGCGTAATTGAAGAAAATATTGCAGACATGCTGGAATCTATTTCACTTCTTGAAGAAACTGCTAAATTGATAGGGCTCACCATTAATCCGAAAAAGTGTTATTCACTCCACATTGCTGAAGATCATCAATCTTCAATACCTACTGAATTAAAAGTCAACAATACTGCAATAAATATATTAAATGACTTAAACGCCACCAAATATTTAGGAAAACCTTTTGGCTTTCATGTCATCCCAGATTCTGACAAACTGGATGACTTTATTGATACTGGGCTCGCTATATTAAATTCATGCATGGCCCCATGGCAGAAGTTAGACGCCCTTAAGACATTTGTATTTCCGTCCTTCATGTTCTCCATGAGGATGGAGATGTTTGACAAAATGCAATGGCGGAAACTTGACCTAAAACTTCGTCCACTCATTAAAGATACGCTGGGTTTGTCTGTAGATGCTAGTACAGATTATATTTATGGCGACTCAGCCCAAGGTCTATTTGGTATCCCAGATGCGGCAGACGACTCTGATATCGCAAAAATAGATACAGCCTTTAAACTATTAACCTCACCGGATGAAATTGTAACAAGAACTGCTTGGGAAGACCTGCAACTCACAGTAGAGGGGAGACAAACTTGCCCAGCCACATATGATGACGTTGCAAATTATCTATCTAAGGCTACTATGGAAAAACCGAGCTCTGGCTATCATAGTGTATGGACGGCTGCCAGAGATGCTTCGGGTCGATTAAATGTTACATGGAGTATTGCAGATGGGATCCCCTCACTTAGTATAGGCGAAGAAATCATAACAAACCGAAGAATGATTTTTAAGAACATAAGATCATATTTGAGAAAAGCGAAAACAGAAGTACTAAAAGGGCATAAAAGACAGGGATCCACCTTCACATGTTATTCAGCAGACAAGGCCTCCACCCATTTCCATCGAAATGGGGATTACCTTAGATTTACTGATTGGAGGTGGATCCACAATGCCCGCCTCAAAACACAAGGCCTTAAACTTAATGGGTACAAACCACCTGGGAATGAAACATCTAGAAAATGCCGGAGATGTCCATTTGAATACGAAACACTTCCACATGTCATAAACCATTGTCGCCCTCTCCTAACAAAAATTACAGATAGGCACAATAAAATAGTGAAGAGAATTAAAGAAGCGGCGAGCAGGCGTTGGAACGTGGTTTCCGAAAATAGATATGTCAATGGCACCAGGCTTAAACCCGACTTGGTTCTTGCAAGAGGCGATCAGGCCTTAATTATAGATGTTGCTTGCCCATTCGATGAAGGCATTGATAAATTTGATAAAACCAGGGCAGCAAAAATTGAAAAGTACAAACCCTTGATCAATACGCTTGCATACAAATATAAGTCAATCAACGTAGATGCAGTTATTGTTGGGTCACTTGGGTCGTGGGACCCCAAAAATGATAAAATCCTAACGAGGGTTTGCACACGTAAATACCTCAGGCTCATGAAAAAGCTAATTGTCTCTGAAACAATAAGATCATCCAGAGATATCTTCTATGAGCACTTATATGGGGTCCCACAGGAAGATTACAGAAGTAGACAAAATCGTTTGAGAGGGAGAGGAAATCTGATACAAAGCGGATCATCTCTTCCGCCAGTTGGTCCTGATGAAGATCATCGATTAGCTGTAGATGAATTATTAGCAAGTGCTTCTGGCTTCCCCTCAATCCCAGCAATACCAGAAGATGGAGTTCCACTATCTGAAATAGAAAATGATCAGTCACTTCCACACTCACAGGAAATTGAGAATTTTGCTGAGAATAAAAACCTCAATCTTAACAACAACTTCCCAGCATTTGACTCTATTGCAAATCACTGTGGTCATAAACACTGCAAATCATTCTTCTGCAGACACGCCAAAAAACATCCGTTTTCAGTGGTTAGTGTTAAAGCGCTTCGTGAACACCGTGCACTATATGCTCCTCACACTATAGGAAATAATTCTTCATCAGTAATAGCTCCGCCCTCTTCCGAAATAAATATTGAAAATTCTACCGTAGAGGCGGTTCTCCAATCTGAGCAAATCGCGAATGCAGAAACGACTACAGAAGAACATTCTTTGATGTCTCGTGGTATAGATAATAAACTCTGTGCAAACACCGAGGAAGCAACTATAACTGAACTCTGTGCAAACACTGAGGCTTCAATTAATATAACAAACAAAGATGACCACATACCAATAAATGACTCATCCGAATCCACTCTTAGTACAACAGTACCTGAACTCTGTGAAACAACTACTGGTAGGAATACACCTGAACTCTGTGCTTACACTGAGGCTACATCTAACAAAACAAATGAAACTGATTTAATTACTGATTCTATAAATATATGTGAGGATAAGACTATTCCAATATCTCCTAGTAAATTGAATAATAACTTTAATGATTCTAGTTCAGATAGTGACTCAGATAGACTAGTTATTGATGAATCTATCCCAATGAATGATGACACTAATACTTATAGAGACTCTATTAATGTTAACAATGAAACTGAACCCGTAAATATTGAATCTACAACTTGTAACACTGTAACCAAATCTGTAAACTTAATTAATCTTGAAACATCACATCCTGTAAATATTGTAAATACTTCATATAATTCTGTTACTGCTTATGATAAAAATACTCTTGTTCCTAAATGTATTCGCGATGACCGCTGCATTTGTACCTCTTTGCCATGCAATTGTAATGCTTCCTACATGTGTTGTCGGGTCTGCAAAAAACTTCCCTGTATATGCCTAATTAATCAATCTTTTTCTATTACAGGTACGGAAGTCTCTAAATGCAACCTCTGCAATTATGATACTTGCATTTGCCAGAATGGTAATATTTGCTCCGCCCCATTAGTGGGCATTAATTTATG
The DNA here is from genome assembly GCA_963931845.1 of Maratus michaelseni. Lineage (NCBI taxonomy): Eukaryota > Metazoa > Arthropoda > Arachnida > Araneae > Salticidae > Maratus > Maratus michaelseni. The sequence goes on from OZ007600.1 coordinate 185,413, forward strand.
CACATGTAAAAATTGCCAGTCATCTTGTATTGCATCACACCCTGTCAAGGGACCTAAATTTGCTTCCCAGCCTAGTAACGAGTCAACTAATTGTGCTGATAATATTAATAATTCATCTAGTGCTGGTATTTTGTTCTCAAGTGCTCAATTCCAAATTTCCCATGAGAAACTCAGCTCTAACAATGAGTTCTCGTCTCTTCCAAATTTAACTTCTAATCTTGTTACTAACTCCTCCCCTAACATTCAGCACGCCCCCATTATTGTACCACCGTACACGACTGGCTTACATCTTCCTCCGGACATGCTTTGCAGTGATGCGCTGGCATTGTTCCACCATTTTAGAGCAAATCCCATTAAAAAACCCAACATTAATTTGGATACTGTTCGTAAAATTCCTAAATCATGCAATATGCAGTTACGTAACAGATCCATGAGCACTAAATCTACTAATTCTGAGTGTGTGAATGCTGCTAACAACTTGGGGAATGAAAGTCTTGATGAGTGCCTTACTTCTAAAGGTCTATCCCCACTTCCTTTATTTTATAAATTAAATGACCAGGGAACGAGCACGCAAGTAGATGGTTGATCACGCCCTTGGGCGTGAACCCATCGATGATCCTGCAGCGATGAATTCCCACTTTTTTTGCTGTTTTTGCTTTCCTAGCTAAAAGATGATAATTATCTTGGCAACCAGAGATGTTTAATCTCTTTCTCTTCCGCACTGTCCTATCTTAGTAGTAATTGCGATGTTTGTTTTATTAGTAACTGTTCCTAACAGTTGTAAATTCTTTTCCTTTTTTGCTGTGAATAGATTAATGATGATAGAGCTAAGCTGGAAGTATTTTTATAATACGTTGATTGCCATGCTCATACTCTAACTGAAATCTGTTCTTATCAGCTTAATATCTGATACGGGGAGCATTGCTCTCCTTCGATATTAAACTAATTTTTGAACAGAGGTTCGCGGTCCGGAATTTATTCCGCCCGAGCCACGGGTCGACCCGATATCGCACTGCATTCGGGATTTTTCGGCCCACAAAATAATAAGAAAAGACAAACAACAACAAGAAATTGTTGTTCACTTTACATATAAAGCTGATAAGAACAGATAAATATTTTAACTGTTACTGAAAAACATCAAAACCGCCTTACCACACACAAGGCTTCATCTGCAGAAAAAAAAAAAAAAAAAAAAAAAAAAAAAACGACAGAGGATTTTTGATTAGTCTCTTACTTGCAAACACGCAATTCCGGGCTACGCTACTTTCCTTATACACTACAGAACAGATACTACTGTCACTGAAAAACATCCCCATAGGCTTACTGCACACAGGACGGCATCTGCAAAAAAAATTTTTTTTGGAAGAGGGTCTTTGATATATTATTTAAAACACCCTCCCTCACTTTTGAGTGCATGTAGGTTGGTCTGTCAGACCATTTGCAGTTTTCTTGTGTCTAATAATACAAATCATTGAAAAAAAAAATGATCAGCAAAGGGAAAAAAAAATGTTCTTCACTTTATATATCAATTTGATAAAAACAGATTGGATTGGAAATATATTAATTGTTACTCAAAAAAAAATCCCCGTCTGCTTACTGTACAGAAGGCGTCACCTGGAGAAATACATTTTCTTTCTGTTAGGTCTTTAATTTGTAAACACTTAACTCCAGGTTATGTCACTTTCCTTATACATTACTGACATCTTAATTGTTACTTGAAAAGATCCTTGCATGCTTACTGCACACAGGGCGGCAGCTGCAAAAATTATTTTTTTGGGAGATGGTCTTTGATTATTATTTTTTAAACACAAAGGTACTAAGCCCCTCCCTCTTCAACACATGTCGGTTGGCCTGTCAGATCATTCCAGACTTTTTGGACCAAATAATACAAATCACAGAAAAAAAATGATCAGCAAAGAAAAAAAAATGTTCTTCATTTCATATATCAATCTGATAAAAAAAGACTGACTTGAAGATATTTTAACGGTTACTGAAAAACATCCCCATCGTCTAACCATGCACAGAGTGAATCCTAAATATATTTTTTCAGTAGAGGGTCTTTCATAAAGTAGTCTTTCATTTTCAAATACTCGATTCCAGTCGAATCAGGCATGTCGGTTATGCAAAAAAACCACCATTTCAAACCCTCCCACACCAGCAGTTTATTTTTTTTAGTTAAATTATTTTATTTATTTATTTACAGTTCAAATGAAAATAAAATATACTAAAAAATGTACTTACTTAAAAAATGCACACACAAATTTTGTGCAACTGCCACATGAAGAAGGGGGAAAAAAAAACTAATAAAATAAATTCTTACAAAATAAGTTGATGATTCTGGATAGATTAGTCTTTATTTTAAATAGTTATTTGCTACCTAATTAAAAAAAAAAAAATTTCAAGCCCTCTTTTGTTTTAAACATGGCAAATTGGTATCCTCAGCAGCAGGTTTGCCAATAAAATGAATTGGGCTACCCAATGTTTCAACCAGGTGTACACACGGCTGAAGTATTCTTTTCCCCGACATATCTGATGAGGAGGGGAAAAAAAGCACAGACGTACACCCCCCACTGTACACGGGTAGTTTAAATAATAAATTTAAAAAAAAATCGGGGAGAAAAAATATATACATGCTTAACTTAAATACTATATTTACATAGAATTAGTTTGACGTCAATTAAGAGAAGATTAGTAAGATATTTCATTCTGTAGAACTCGTGAAACAAGAACTAAATTGAAGTAGAAAGTAAATATTATTAGGGTGAATTATGCAGCGAAAATAAACAATAAGTAAAAGAAAACATCATTATTAAATGGAAAACCTACATTTATTAACGAAAAACAATGTAAAACATCTACAAATAAAGCCTAAAGCAGTTTAAAAAAAAAAAAAAAAAAACGTTGAAAACGAAACAATCTACGCTGCTTAGAGAATTTTAAACACGCATACCACAGCGGTAAACAAAAATAAATAAAAGCGGACGTCGAGAGGAAAGAAGTTAAATCGGTATGCTTACTCTAAAACAATTAAATAATATTAATTAAATTCTTATAAAGAATTTAACAATAAGAAAATCAACGACCGACAGAATATCCGCCATTGAAAATGGTAGTGTCAGTGACTTCAAATCGAATACAATCGATTTTCATCAGATGGTGTTTATTAAATATATTTATCAATAATTATTGAAAAAAATTATCCACGTGTCTCCAATTAATATTGTATGCATTAATTAGCATAACGTAATAAATTACTAAGCTTTTAACTATACAGAAGAAAACAAACACATTTAAAAAAATACGGTAACCCTGAACTGCGCCAAACGGAATATTGTGTGCCAACAAGGAAATGATTGGTCAATCCTGTGGAACGGGTGCGCAAATAACGAATGCGCAGTAGGTAGAAAAAGAATCTTAAAAATTAAATTTCCCAAATATTAAAATAAATGAATAAATAATTCAATATAAAAATAGATAAATGCATGTGACGATTTCGTAGCCTACAAAATATAACAGGAACGTAATTCGAACGCGAATAATACGCAGCGAGACTGTTTGAAATATTGAACATGCTCTATAAATAATAATAATAATAATAATAATAATAATAATAATAATAATAAAATCCTAAATAAAAATTTACGAATTAATGAAAAATAGTTTATACATATTTTTTCCGTTCTGCCAGTATTCGAATTTTTATTTAATCGAAGTTACAATAGTTATCCAATAGTGGCAACGTCATTTAAAACAGTTAAACGGACTTTTCAAAATCGAAGACCAAAGGCATTTTATCTACGATATTTTTATGGAATGATGAATATAATTTTTATTAGTGTATAAAAATGCTACGAAAGTTCACAATCTTCGATCTTGTAACTATATAATTGTTCTTTCTCTTCAAGGTCTTGCTCTTCGAGGCTCTTCAGTATAAAATTAAGCACACTGATACTGCATATGTTTACTTTCGTTTTTAAACGCAAGACGAAACTTTATGAAAAGATTTTTGAAAAAGAACCTTGAATCAAAAGAAATTTATCGGCGAATTTAACCTTCTATTTTAAAGTCATCGGTACCTTTACCTGGAATATCCTAAAATAACATAAAAACAAATACTTATTTCGCCAAGTTATGTTTTTTTTTTATACGGTTTACTATTACGTTTACAATTCCTTACTTACCGTTTTCCATTGATTTATACGTTTTATACCTACATTTTTTAATAACGTGAATTTACCTATATTATTCACAACTAAAAAGAAATGGCACATCTAGTATTTGTGGAGAATTAAATAAGAATCATGCACTTGTGACATCATAATTCACTTTTATATTTTAACAGAATAATAAGGCTACTATAATTTGTGACACATGGCTGTTATCATTATTTTTTTACGTGTGAAGTTTTCGCTGTGGTACTCTATTGTGAAATTTGGTCATTTTTGAAATTCAATATTTGAAAAACGGCATAATCAGTGGATTTGAAATTTATATCAAGAAAAATACAATTTTTTACCTTTCTGACAAATACTTTTCGAGCAATTAATTTTTTTAGTAACTTCAAATGTATCATTTTCTGAGATTAATCTGTGGCAACGATTAGCAAAAATCCCAGTCATCAGCAACGCATAGCTTTTTATTAAAGAGGATAATAAAATGAAAGCACCAGAAAGTATAAAGGTGTGGCTTGAACCAACACCCCAGTGGCAGATCTTCAAGTGTCTGCAATGCTAATAATGTTTTCAAAAATTAGTCTGCAATACGCAACATATCATATAAATCTTTTCTTGCTGCTGTTGTAGTTGTAGTGCTAATTAATTAAGGCATCAGCATTTATCTGCCTTTCTGAGTAAAAAAAAATTCTGAAATTCACAGCAAATATTCTGAAAGGTTACAGCAGAGGGGGGAGGGGAGAAAATCCCCTCTCGGCAATAATTTTTCTTGTTGCAGGTCGGATTAACTCTGCTTTTGATTCCAGTCGATTTCAGGCTGAGTGTAATTCTTGAAAATTTGGTTCGGGTTAACCCGATTTTTCAAAAGTTAGTTCAGTATATTGTTCCAGATTACGCACAGGGACCAACGCTATCATTATAAGTAATTTTTCTTGCTAAAATAAAGTTTTTGTTCCTGTTTAATTGGGCAACAATTATAATAACGTTTATATTTGATGATTTTTTTTTCTTTCTTTCTTAATAAAGTTTTATAAAATTACGAACATTCTGCATTGTTTTTTAAAAAAAGGTAGGTGGATTTCTTTTGTTTAATTGTTAATTCAGGTGTGTCCAACTTAAAACCTGTGGAATGCAAAGCTACCACTTATTTACAAACAGTAATTTTGTAATTTAATAAGCAGAAGATTTTAGTATTGGTGCATGAAATCGTTTATAGAATTTCTTTTAATTAGCATGAATTCGTGTATTAGCATGTATAATCTGAACTATCTGCTTTTTCTTTTTTAATGGAATTAATAATTTTATAGACACATGAGTTACTCATTTTACAGTTTTTTTTTTCTTTCCCCCTTGTGTAGGAAAGATGAAATATTTTAAGAAAATGATATGAAGAATACTTGTTACCTTTCAAACATCTAATTCTTATTTTTATTTTATATATGAAAAGTTATTGAAAATCAATTTTCAGGCAAAACGGTTGAACACATCTGTATTAAAATATGTAACATAAACAAAATATCTCGAGCATGGGTGAAAGTTTTATTCCCTCTGAAAGATTTCAGTCTTTTTCATATTTCAGAAAACTAAACAAGACGTTAAAATATTAATCTAGGGTAGATGTGCCAGTAATGGGCCACCTTCAACGTTTTTGGTTTATAAAAAAATAATGAATAAAAATTCAGCTTTTTTTAATTTCATTAACATGTTTTCTTTAAATTCTAGTTTTGAATACAATAATAATATAAATTATTTATTACTTTTTGTGTGGGGTGTCCATTACTGGAATTTAGGGTGTTTTGATTTATTTCTGTTATTTACAATTAAATTTCAATTCACATTGGGAAATGTGACTATGAGCATAGTTCAATATTGTTGGTAGATTAATATAATATAATAAAAAATATGGAAGATAACAATTATAACTATTAATTTCAGTCCTGTGAAAATTTGACTTTCACCCATGATCTTCAGATGCTTCTTTCCTATAATAATCTGTGCTCACTCAATCCGAGCCAAGAAACTATAATTAACAAGGATTGCAAGAGGGAAGGGGGCAGATAACGACAATTGCTCTTACATGGATTTTAAAATTATGAAAGTTACTTTATTTTCGCAAAATAAAAGTTAAATTCTAACAGAAAAAGAGATTCTGCGCCCTCCCCTCTAATCCTGATTTCCATGTTGAAGACATTTTTGGGTCATTCCATGTCAAGGGAACGAATGACATTTAACTTACTATTTCCAATTGCTTTTGTTTTAAGAATACATGAACTACCAAAAGAGAAGATCTGAGAAATAGATTTGTTTTTTTTTAAATATCATTTTACTTTTATATAGCAAGAGTTTAAAAGTCCAAAATTTCATAATTTCTGTTGTAGTATACTGCACATAAATCTCTTTTCAGCATAGAATTGAAATATTTAAAAAAATAAGAATACAATTCTCCTCGGAATATTACAAGCTTTCTTATGATATATCGCATGATGGATTTATTTTAAATTTTAAAAGTGTATGAAATTGGTTTGTTTGTCCATCTGTCTGAGCTCTAACTCTCGTAAATATAGTCAGATAGCTTTGTAATTCATATATGTTATTGAGATTTACTGTGGCATGTTCAGTATTGAAATTGAAGTGTGTAGCATTCATGGTTCCTTTACAGGGACACTTAAAACTATTCCGTTATGATATGATCTATGGGGGAAAAATAGTTTGCAATTTGCTTTAATAATGTTATACTATTTCAAACATATTGAAATTGATATATATCACTGGGGTGTACAACAAGATGCTTACTGTTGAACATGGTACGCACAGCATTTATCATTGATTGATAAACAGGGAGACACAAAAGTGTTTGATTACAGTTACTGTTTATGAGCCATAAATGCTGGAAGTGTGTTTTCAGTTGAGGTATGTGTTTTTAAAGATAACAATTTTTGGTACTTTTCGGTTAGCTGGGTGCCATTGAAATATACTTACTTACATACATACTTACATACATATATGTGTGTGTGTTGAATTAAAATTAGAGTAAATAACATTGCATTATAGGTAGCAGTATTTTTTCTGATTTCAATTATTGTAAACCACAATCTTTTTGCTTAAATACCTACGTAACCACTATTTCTTGTTTTTAAACTTATAAATCATTTTAAAAAAATTTTCAATTATTTTGGTTTATTATTTGTTTACTTAAAAATTTTTCACGGACTTACGATCATTATTATACTTACTATATTCATCTCTATAGTGGCAAGTGGTTTTTTCCATTTTTCTCCCTTTCTATGGGAGATAGGGCTTTAAATTTTTTCTGGAATTAGCTCTGCAGTGGAATTAGCTCTGCTCACTTGACGTGAGAAGCATCACACATGTTTGTTATATCATCAAGTAGATTTTAATTCAACGTTTGCCTGTATTTTTCATTTTGTTTTACTGATTTATTAGTTATTTTGTTAATTAAAATAACAATTGCATCCTTAAACAGCAGTGCCATGATATTAAAAGCGAAAAAGCATTGAAAAAAATGTTACGATTTACAGTTATGTGCAAAGATCATCACAAACATATATTCACCAGCCGAGAGGGACAATTAAGAAAAATAATGTAAATAAATATCCAAGAATTTTTTTTTTTTTCTGTTTTCATTAATATATTGTAATTATTTTTTGGTACTTTTCAGTTAGCCGGGCGACAAATAAATCTATATACATGTATGTATGTATATACATACATACATACATACATACATACATACATACATACATACATACACATATATGTATTTTTATTTATATTTTACTAGAGCCCAGCTAACCGAAAAGTACCCCCTTGTTTTTTTTTTTTTTTTACTTACTTACTTACTTACTTACTTACTTACTGGTAGTTGACACTTTGGTGAGTGTGGTTTTTCCGAATTCTGTATATTTTATTTATTTAGATATTCCAATGGCAACATTCTTCCATTTGTTTATTTCGCGTTACAGTTTGGCAAGCAATAGTTTTCTTTTTTGTGAAAAGTGGTCAACAGGATAATGGAGAAGTACTAATTTTACTTTAAGGTTTCAATGTTCATTTGGTACTTTTCGGTTAGCCAGGCACCAGTGATACATGTACATATATAATTATATATGTATATATATACATATATGTGTATGTATATGTACATACATATATATATATATATATATATATATATATATATATATATATATGTGTGTGTGTGTGTGTGTGTATCACTGGCACCCGGCTAACAGAAAAGTACCGTTCATTTTAAGTAGGGAAATTTTCATTTAAACTGTACAAATCATGCTTTAATCCTATTTTTTCAAATTATTCACTAATGGTAAAAAGATGCCTTCTCTCTTTTTCACCACGAGTTTTTGGATTCTGAACTTGTAAGCACAACAATAAAATAACGTAACATACTTCTCAAACAAAATAAAGAAACATACTTCTCAAATGAAAAACGTAAACAAATGATAACATCACTAGATTACTGCTCTTCCTTACATTGCTGCTGCTGCATACATTTTTATGTCATTATGGCTAAAAAGTTATCTTGCACTGACTTTTACATTTGTTATGTTTGGTTTATAGTATAAATTACACAGCTATTAAATTGCAGGAGGGTCCCTCCATCGCAGTGTGGTGAAGACAGCACTCTCGCTTGAGAGCGTAGGAGACGGTTCAGCTCCTGTTAACTCCGTTGTATACTCTTTCTGGAGTTTCAAGCTGTAATTATTAACAAAAAAAAAAAAAAAAAAAAATGGCAGGGGGAGAGGGTGGGGGCACAGCAGTATTTAAAAAAAAAAAAAAAAATTGTTTACATAGAATGCAATTATCAAAATTTAGTTTTCACCATCCATAAATTGAAGTGCATAAAAATATGTATTAAAGGTATTTAAGGGACAAGTTCCAGATACTGTGCCAGTAGAATTGACGATGAATGTTTCGATGTGGTAGTTGCTTCTTTTAAAGTATATTTTTTTCTGTATATGTAATATTATGTAGATATATTTATCTACTTTGTTTGTATGTATAAATATATATATATTTTTTTTTAAATTGTAATGGCAGTTGTGAACGAGATTTTTATTTTTTTTTAATCTCTGCCTTCAAAAATATTAAAGAACAAAAAAGATTTATATAATGTGTATAACTTTTTGCATTTTACGTTGGCAACTTCTAAATTTTATGCTTTTAAGTGCTGTTTATATGAGATTTCTAAAAGTTTTTTCATATATAGATATCCTCCTGACAATAACCGTTATTTATATATATCTCTTCTTTGGTTTATTAAATATGTTTGTTTATGTATTTTCATTACTTGTTAAAGTATCAAAAATTTTGTTTTAACATCGTACTTTTTTTTAATACGGTGGAAAAACACGATTTAATATACATATGTTTATAAGTATTTAAAAAGCATGTTTTTCCGCCTTCTTGAAAAATTTTTGTAAGATGCTAAAACTGCATTTTGGTGCCATTTTGGATTTTTTCACCAATCGCACCAACTGGCACAGGATGTGGAACTCTTCCCATGTTTAAGACTGTTCTTAAAAAGTAAATAAAAATTAAAACTGAACAATATGAATTTTTCTGACACAATCACAAAGCCATTTCTATATGCGGATGAAACTTACAGATATTAACATCCAAGTGCTGTAGATTAAAATGTCATTTTTAATTTTTCTATAAAGGTACTGCACCTTGAGTTGTCATCGATCGTTTCCCAACAAATACCCTTCCCTGGCAGTCGTATCTATAACATTGGTTTAAATATAACTTTGACACCATTTTCTTAAAGATACTTAGTTTTTGTAAAAAAAATTATTTGGTTTTTCAGTATCTGAATTCTGAAACAGGATAACTGGATAGCTACAGCCCATTTTCATAACTCAGAGACTAACTTTCTAATTTGAACGGAACTAATTCCAAACATTATAATAAACTTAATAGTCACTGTCTATAACATTAAAGTGAACTTATGAGTTTCTGGAGTTTCAAGCTGTAATTATTTATTAACGAAAAAAAAAAGGGGGGGGGGGCGTCAAGACAGCAGTATTTAAAAAAAAAAAGACTGTTTACCTAGAATGCAATTATCAAAATTTTGTTTTCACCATACATAAATTGCAGTACATAAAAATTATTTTGGTCAATTTTATGTACGGATGGTATTTTTAAATTTGAGAACAGAGTAATTATACACAGTAAACTCAATAAAAACAACATTTTTGATGGGAATTTTCTTTCTGTTTTTTTTTTTTTTTTTTTTAAACCTGTAATTTATTCGAATTTTTGTTTAAACTGTTCAGTATTAGGTAAAAGGGCCGAATAGTAGCTGATTATTCGTCACATTTCTAATATAGAGTCGAACTTCAGAAAGCTGAAATAGGGGCTCCTGTTTTGAAGCCTTGAAACAGTTGCATGCTAAAATCATTTCCAATGTGTATGCATTTTTTAAAAATTGTTTAATACATAATATACATATCTAACACCCCAATTTCTACAGAACTACTTCCATTTAACAAATTTAACTTTCTTAAGTTCATCTGTAGCATTTCATTGCTGTGATGTACAGATAACTACCACTATTTCCGAATAGTAACTTCAGCAATTTATTATTATTTTGAATTCTAAGATTTGCTACGATTCCCAGTCCTTGAGCAAGTAGTCCGGTAGTCTTTTATAAGTTGTTTGACAAAAAGCACTCTCATTCCCCCCCCCCCCCCCCCCCCCCTCTTTCGAGGTTTTTTTTTTTTTCTATAACTACAGCCCATTTTCATAACTCAGCAACTAACTTTTTAATTTGAAAGGAACTAATTCCAAACATTATAATAAACTTAATAGTCACTGTCTATAACATTAAAGTGAACTTATGAGTTGTGTATACCACTCTTTTCGAATAATAACTTCAGTTTTTTTTTTTTTTTTTTTCATTTCTGAGTATCTCCGGTTCTGAGACACTTCCAATCACAACACGGTTTAGCTCTTTTGAATCATCATCGAGAGCACTTACCAATTTCAGTTCTGCATTTCACCAGCAGGGGGGGGGGGCACTTTCCTATCTCTGGTTCTATGGGTCCGATGACGCTGGGGTTCGGCTCATTGTACTCGACATCAAGAGCACGTACCGATTTTATTTTGGATTTTCACCAGCAGGGGGCGCTTTCCTATATCTGGTTCGGACCAAAAGGAAATGGGGTCAATATTCTCAAACCGGAACATGATAAAAAAAAAAAAATTGTTAAAAAGATTTTTTTATTTAATTTTTTAAAAGATTGCTAAAATTACTTCATTATTTTTCCTTTTAAAGGAGAATTATCTGTTTCCCTTTAGGTAGAGGTTTAAAAGATTTAGTAGTCTCATTTGATGACCACGATCTGGATATATGCAAAATTGTGTTCTGCCAATCATTTCTTTAAAAATTTTATCCAGATCTCTCGAATGTTCATATTTTTTGTAGACAATTTTGATTTTATATTTTTTTCTGTTGAGATTAAGTGTATTTGATTTCAATAAGTCATTATGTCGCTGACAGAATGTTGCACCATCTGTATTTTGTCGACATATCTTTCCGTCCTCGGTAGTAAATGGTCATACATAGTTTTCTTTTTGTTACTTATATTAGATCTACAGATTTTTATATACATATACATATGAGTTTACATTACAATGGAAGATCTTTATAATGCAATTCTCCATATAACGCACAACTTCTCAGATGTAAACTATAGATTTTCAGCTAAGAAACACCCGAATTCTTACATTATAAATAGTTCTAGAGGACTAAATCTGATACATTAATTTAACTTTATATCCTCAATTCAGATTACTGAAAAAATTGCTATGATTTGATACAGGTATGTTTGCACAATGTTTATAAAGTAAATTTAACAATGTGTGGAATGATCAAT